>PVLA01003048.1:0-104095 GCA_004027455.1 Hydrochoerus hydrochaeris
TGTAAATGGCCTCAATTCACCAATGAAAAGAAACAGACTGGCAGAATGGATCAAGAAACAACATCCTTCCATATGCTGTCTACAGGAAACCCATCTAATCCAAAAGGAAACTCATACACTGAAAGTCAAAGGGTGGAAAACAATACTCCATTAAACAGGAACTCAAAAAAAAATTGGGGGTAGCTATTCTGTTTGCAGAACATGTGAACTTCAAACCAAGAATGGTCCAAAGAGATAAAGAAGGTCACTACATACTAGTTAGGGGAAAACTGCAAGAGGAAGAGGTAACAACCTTAAATATATATGCACCAAATTCCAAAGCACCCAACTACACAAAGCAAGTATTAACAGAAAGGAAAAATCAAATAGGCAATAACACGATTATAACAGGAGACTTTAGCACACCATTGATGCAAAGGGGTAGATAAACTAGACAGAAAATCAGTAAAGAAATAACAGAACTGAATCACATCTGTGAACAAATGGATTTGATAGACGTATACAGAGTGTTCCATCTAACAACATCAGGATATACATTCTTCTCACCAGAACATGGGGCATTCTCTAAAATAGACCATATAATAACCCACAGAACATATTTAGTAAATGCAAAAGAATTGAAATTATCCCATGCATGTTATCGGATCATAGCATCATGAAACTGGAAATTAATGATAAAAGTAACTGCAAAAACCATACAAACACATGGAAATTGAATAATACACTCTTAAGTAATCAGTGGGTCTCAGAGGAACTTAAACAAGAAATAAAAAAAATCTACAAGCAAATGAAAATACAAATACAACTTACCGGAACCTGTGGGATGCAATGAAAGTGGTCCTCAGAGGAAAATTTATTGCACTGAGTTCCCACATTAGGAAAACATAATGAACACAAATAAGCAACCTGATATTACACCTGAAACATATAGAAAAAGAAGAGCAAGCCAAGCCCAAAGCCAAAAAAAGGGAGGAAATTATAAAGATCAGAGCAAAAATTAATGCAATAGAGACTAAGAAAACAATTCAAAGAATCAATGAATCAAAGAGTTGGTTCTTTGAAAGTATAAATAAAATTGAAAAGCCCCTAGCCAAACTAATTAAAAAAGGAAAGAAAAGACTCAGATTCATGCAATATGGAGTGAAAAAGGAGAAATCACTGCCAACCCTGTGGAAATACTGTAGATCATCCACAACTATTTCGAAAAACTCTACTCTCATAGGTTCAATAACACAGAGGAAATGAACAGATTCCTAGAAACATACAAACCACAAAAGCTGGATCAATAAGATCTAAAACTGCTGAATAACCCAGTTTCTATTAATGAAATTGAAAATGTAATCAAATTCTCTACCAACAAAGAAGAGCCCAGGCCCAGACGGATTCACTGTGGAATTCTACAAGAAATAAAAGAAGGCTTAATGCCAACACTCCTCAAACTCTTGAATGAAATTAAAAGGGAAGCAATTCTCCCTAAGTCATTCCTGGAAGCAAATATCACTCTAGTACCAAAACCTGAAAAAGACCCAACTAAAAAGAGAACTACAGGCCAATCTCCCTACTGAATATAGGATGCAAAAATTCTCAATAAAATATTGGCAAACAGGATTCAGCAAATCATCCAGAAGATTATACACTATGAGCAAGTGGGATTCATCCCAGGCATGCAGGGATGGTTCAACATACATAAATCAATAAATGTAATCCACCATATCAGTAGGGCCAAAAGCAAGAATCACATGATCATTTCTAGAGTTGCAGAAAAAGTTTTTGTTGAGATCCAATACCAATTCATGATAAGAACCTTACAGAGAACTGGAATAGATGGTCTTTACCTCAATATGCTAAAGGCCATCTATGACAAACTAACAGCCAGCATCATATTAAATGGCCAAAAACTGAAAGCCTTTACCTTAAAATCAGGCACAAGACAAGGATGTCAATTATCAACTCTCCTATTCAATATAATACTGGAAATACTAGCCAGAGCAATTAGACAAGAGAGGGAAATAAAAGGAGTAAAGATAGGAAAAGAAGATGTTAAATAATCATTATTTGCAAATGAAATGATACTCTACATAGAAGACCCCAAAACCTCCTTTGAAAGTCTCCTAGATATAATAAATAAGTTCAGAAAAGTAGATGAATACAAAGTCAATACTCAAAAATCAATAGCATTCTTACACATTAACAATAAAACAACCAAGAGAGAAATAAGAGAAGCCACACCCTTCACACTAGCATCCAAAAATAATGAAATACTTAGGAATTAATCTTACAAAAGATGTAAAAGAGTTGTACAGGGAAAATTATAATACCCTGAAAAAAGAAATCGAAGAGAACCTCAGAAAATGGAAAGACATCCCTTGTTCATGGATAGGAAGAATAAATACTGTAAAAATGGCCATTCTCTCAAAATAGTTTTACACATTGAATGCAATCCCAATGAAAATACTACTAGCATACCTCATTGATCTAGAGAAATCACTCCTAAAATTCATCTGGAACCAGAAGAGACCTAGAATAGCAAAGGCAATTCTAAGCAGCAAAGGCAAGGCAGGAGGCATCACATTCCCTGACTTGAAGTTATACTACAAAGCTACTGTAATAAAATCAACATGGTATTGGAATAAAAACAGACCTGAATATCAATGGAATAGACTAGAAGATACAACTATGAACACACTCAACCACCTTATCTTTGATAAAGGGACCAAGCATGTTCACTGGAAGAATGACAGTCTCTTTAATAAATGATGCTGGAAAAATTGGCTATCCATATGCTGAAGACTAAAATTAGACCCATGCCTATCACCACGTGCTAAACTAAAATCCAAATGGATCAAAGATCTAAATATTAAAGAGGAAACATTGAATCTGTTGCAAGACAAAGTAGGTAAAAATCTTGAAGACATGGGGGTAGGTAGAGAAGTCATGAACAAGAACCAAGCTGCACAGGAAATACTTCCCAGAATCAATAACTGGGATCATATCTTATTAAAGAGTTTCTGCATATCCACAGAAATCTCCACCAGAGTGAAAAGAAAATCTACACGGAAGAAATCTTAGTGAACTATTCTTCAGATAGGGGACTTCTGTCTAGAACTTATAAAGAATCAAAAAATTTCATACCTTCAAAGTTTGGGGATCTAGTCCAAAAATGAGCATCCGAGATGAACACACAGTTCTCAGATGAAGAAGTACGAATGGCAAATAAATATATGAACATTTCCACAAAAGCTGGGGTTGGAGGTTCCATTTGACCCAGCTATTCCTCTTTTAGGCATATTCCCAGAACATCTGAAAACATCTTACCACAGTGATATATGTGCACCCATGTTTATAGTGGCACAATTTGTAATAGCCAGATCTTGGAAGCAACCTAAGTGCCCATCAACCGAGGAATGGATAAAAACATTGTGGTACTTTTATACAATGGAGTACTACTCAGCTATAAAGAATGATCACATTGAGATATTTCTAAATAAATGCATGCATCTTGAATCTACACTCATAAGTGAAATAAATCAAACTCACATGTATAAATACCATATAGCTTCCATAGTGTAAGAAATGGTAAGAGTACAGAAGATTTTGTGGAAATCATGGTTCACCATTATATGGCTTTGATGTCTTATGTCTTCATTCATTGGTTCAAATGGTTTTATTCTGTTTTGTTTGATCTTAATATATGTGATCATATGAATAGTTACTTTGAAGAGAAGACAGTATGGTAGCCAGAGTTGATTTAATATCATCTTGCTCTGAAGTCCTACCATGCTTTTGTTTTTCTATTACCATTGGTTCTATCATGTTGTGTCTTATTGGATTTTAATATGTATGATACTAAAAACAAAATTTTTATGGAAAATGAGGTAATATAGCAGCTATTTGTCATCTTCGGTTATTTGGTTCAATATATCTTGGAATACTTCCATTCTCTTGAATTGTTTATTCTACTTTGTTATGTTTGACATTATTGTGTGTAAAGCTAAGCTCAACTATTTCAAAGAAAGAGACGTTATTATAGCTACTGTTAATATCCAATTGTCTTGTTGTGTAGTTCTGTGTTGCTTACATTGTTCTGTTCTGATCTGCTTAGATCTGTCTTCTTTTGTTTTATTCTCTTTAAAAAAAAAAGAAGAACCTTGAGTGCCCTCCTAAGAGATAGTGACCTTAACGTTGCTTCTTCTTTGCTCCTCATTGTGATATCAGTGATTTAGCTTCAAAATGATGAGCTGCCTCACCGAAAACTCAAAACTAATGGAGCCAATCAATTAGTCAGGGACTGGATGTTCCAATGCTATGAGACAAAATGAAACTGTATTCTTTCTAAGGTGATTGTCTCAGAGCTTTGCTACAGTGATAGAAAACTGAATGATACACAGGAGTAAGATACACTAGATCTTAACCTGCCAGTTCTTTAGTTTGCTAAGAGAAAACCAAGGCTGCTATTGGATCTTGCAGAGAAATAACTGCCAGTTTAATCTGGTTAGTTAGAGTGGATCCATTAAGTTCCCAAAAGACTACTATCACCACAAACAGCATCCAGGCAAGAAAGGTGAACATTGTTATGCAGTTAACCTATGTATTTGTTTTATTCTTAAGCATTTTGTGTCCTTTTTATTTTTTATTGCTTATTTATTCTTTTGTGGGGTCTGGGTCTCTCTGTGTAGTTTAAACTGGCCTTTAACTATGTAGCCCAGGATGGTCTTGAACTGTCAGCAATCCCCCGACCTCAACTTCCTGAGAGCTGGGATTACAGGATTAAGCCACCCTACACACTATACTTTTGTTTGTTTGCTTTCTTTGAGACAAGGTCTTAATATGTAGCTCTTGCAGGCCTTGAATTCATGGCAATTCCCTTGCCTCAGCCTACCAAGAGCTGTGATTACCAATATATATATATATATATATATATATATATATATATATATATATATATAAATTTCCTGGTAATCTCTTTGAATCAATTATATATACTGTTTAAATTTAATGGTATTTAATTTTTTATTTTAAAGATAGAAACAATGATACAGAATGTGAAAATAAGATACTAGGGGATTAGCAGTGATTAACACATTGCATACTTTTATCTTCATAATATTTGTTCAGATTACCAGGTGTAGGCATGAAAAATCAATCAAATAACATAAATGCAAACTATTCTTTTCAAGGAAATAATATAAATTAGTAGTAATATTAGCTACCTTGTGTGTGTGTGTGTATATATATATATATATATATATATATATATATCCTTTCTCCTTTCATCCATCCCAAATATTCTTTCCTTTCTATTTTTTTAAAGAGGGTAAAGTTAAGCACAACAAAGCAGAACAAAACCGAACACATAAAAACAATGTAAGAGACATAAATTTCAAAGCAAGACCATCAGAGATCTTCACTATCTATCATATCTTGTTTTCTTCCTACTAGATATCTATATCTTCACATACAGAAAATTCACATGAAATAACATAGTATAGAACTGATCTGAACAGGATAAGGAAGGCATTTTAGGTCTTCAAGACCAGACAATAGGGAAGTCAGCAATGGCTGTCATAGTGTCTCTCATTCTCTTCAAAATGGCTGTCCATACCTTCATGTATGTTGAAATTAAACAATACAAAACAGATTAAAATCACTCTGAAAAAAGAATAATAATATTGCTGGATTTTACACCATGATGCTACATAATCAGCACTGGGTACTACAGTGTCTCTTTTTCTTTGAAGTAGTTGCTCTTTTTATCATCCATTATATAATCAGTTCTCACAAACTGTTTATAGGTTCTATGCATGCATGAGTTTCTACATGTATTTCTATCCTTTCTGTGTTAGAGAGAGAAAAACAAAACATAGCAAGACAAAACAAAACAAATTTCTATAAAAACATGAAAGGAAAAGTCATGAAACCACAGAGCAAGGTGATCTACAATGGTTACTATGTTGTCTCTTGTTGTCTTCAATAGAATTGTCCATATCATCAGGCATAATTGAATACAGCAGTATAATTGAGTACAAAACTACATAGAAATATTAATAAAAACAAAACATTGTAGACAGTGCAAAACTTCAAAAGCAGGTAATAATCAAACCAGAATGGGTATCCTAGTGAATTTTGTCATATTCAGTGTAGTTGCCTATACACTCAGACTTGATACCATCAATCATAACAGCTTTGAATAAAATCTGTCAATACAAAACAGCAGTCTAACAAACCAGATTCAATTAAATCAGTCATGGTAAAACAGCTTCAGATTAAGTTAATAGGAAATTAAGGATGATTACCGTACAATATCCTGCTATGTTTGGGATAACTATCTGTGCCCTCAAATCTAGTACAAGTAGACAAGCTGGAACAGAACATAATCCATCTAAACAGAATGGTGTGAGTAATGTGGGTTTTATTTTTTATTTTTCTTTACTTTTTTATTTTTTTTGCACCGAGGATTGAACTCATGACCTTGCACTTGCCAGGCAGGCACATATAACACTGAGCTAAATCCCCAGCCCCAATAATGTGGGTTTTAAATCCTAATACACTTTTAACAATAACCTCTGCCTTCTTTGTTTAGACTATTCCTCCCCTTTCACTCCCACAGGGTGCTGCACAA
This sequence comes from Hydrochoerus hydrochaeris, assembly GCA_004027455.1. Taxonomy (NCBI): domain Eukaryota; kingdom Metazoa; phylum Chordata; class Mammalia; order Rodentia; family Hydrochaeridae; genus Hydrochoerus; species Hydrochoerus hydrochaeris. The sequence continues at coordinate 6,620 of PVLA01003048.1, forward strand.
TTTTGGTCCCACCAACTCCCTCAGTTTTTAGATTGGGGGGCAACCTGTTATTTATATAATTGGTTCCAAACCTTCTTACTACTGGACTTGATCTCAAGTTGTATTCGTTTATCTACAAATGCCTCAAGGTTTTCCTCCATTATATCTGAGTAGTTCTCTACTGCACATAAGTATCCTGTCTTCCCAACCTATCTGCAGGTGCTGGTCAATTTGCCCCTATTTCTCTCTTGTTCCCTGTCCCCATAGAGCATTATTTTTTCATATTTGATTTTCAGTCCATAAACCCCCTCTCAGGTTGATTATATTTCCTATACAGAGCATCTCAATGGACCCTACCTCCTGATCTACTCTGTCTGTATTTTTTTTAGGATATCAAGGCCATCTATGTTAGAGATTATAGCCATCCTTCTCTGTCTCATTTCTGCTATGCTATTTTTCTGCCACTGTTTGTCTAGTTTTCTCCTTCATTCTACTGCCTGCCCCACTCATTTAGGTCTTTCTGCCACTGTTCCTGAAATCCTGGTATTTTTTTCTCTCTCTCTAGAATGTCATTCAGTATTCTCTGTAGGGTTATATTGGTGGTCACAAATTTCCCCAGTTCATCTTGGTCATGGAAGCATCTTGTTTCTCCATTAATTTCTAGTGACAGTTTTGCAAAGTACATCAATCTGGGCTGGAGGTTATTTTCTTTCAGGGCTTAGAATACTTCACTCCAATCTCTTCTTGATCTGATGGTCTCTGTTGAGAAGTCTGCCATGATCTTGATGGGCTTTCCTTTATAGGTAATCTGTTTCTTTTAATATTGTTTTTATATTAAATTTCTGGTATCTTGATTATTATATGTCTGGATGTAGCTCTGTTTTGGTTTTAGGTGGCTGTAGTTCTCTATGCCTCATATATCTGAATATCATTTTCTTTTCTTATGCTTGGGAAGTTTTCCTTAATTATTTCTGTGAATAGACTTTATAATTCCTTTGATTTTATTCCTGCTTCTTCACTCATATTTCTTATTCTTAAGTTACAGTTTCTCTTGTTGTCTTTTAGCTTTTGTATTGTTACTGCCAGTTTCCTTGTTATTTTTAAGAGATCTTTCCTTTTATGATCACACATTGCAAACTCGTCTTCAAGTTTTGATAGTCTATCTTTAGTTTCTTTAAAGCAGTTTTCCAGCTTTCAATGGAGTTTTTAATTTCCTGGTAATCTCTTTGAATCTGCTTCATGTATTATAGGTTCTCTTTATATTCTTTATCAAACATTTATCTCCTTTTTTGTGTTCCTCTCTTCTTCTGTTTGTGTCTTTTTGAGAGGTGTTTAGCATTTCTTTTATTAATCTACTTATATCTTGCTTTTCCTGATTTAACATTTCAGTTTTGGGCTCATCTACATGGTCCCAAAGGTATCTCTTAATGTCCATTGATGCTGTGTCTGATGTTGCATGTTTGCTACCCTCAGTCCCTTTTGTTTTTCTCTCTCCTGGATCAGTGTTCTTAGGGTTTTGGGCTGGGGGCTTTTTCTTGTTTCTTTCTCTTGTCATGTTTTTGGTTTGTTCTGTACAGGTGTATAGCCCTTTTCCTTATTGGTTATGGTTCTTCTGAAGCATGCTGGCAAGGGATTTCTGCCCTCTCCTGTTTGCTCTTGGTTTTTGAGGTGTAGGCAGGGACAACGTATGCTGGCAACTCCCCGCCAGGCCAGTCAACCTTCAGGGGCCTTCACTGGGTTACTGTGTGCTGTGTGCAGGGGATCAATTTCAGATGACTTATTGGGTCCTGGCCAGAGGCATGACCCAGGTTAATTGGATCCCACCAATCTGCTCTGGGAAGGGAACAATCAAGTGAAGTCACTGTGGTTCTGAGTTTAGGTTTGTCCTGCCTGATTCCAACATGTCATTCATTTGGTCACTCCCTTCCCATGGAGGGGGTCTTATTCCCAGCACTCACTGCAGGCTAATACAGGTCCCTCACTGGCTCCATTTTCTGTTGGGCTAACTGACCTCCATCTTCAGCATGACTGACTAGTCACAGTGGCACAACTTTGAGTGCTCCAGCGGGTTTGGGCTGCTCTGGCCAGTCTTGGCAGCAATGAAAATTCAGGTGGCTCAAGAGTGCTATGGCTGCTAATCTTAGCTTCTCCAGTGGTAGCCCCAGGACTGCGTGTTTGACCAGCTCTTTTGCCTTTAGTTTCTTCCCAAGTCGAGAGGATCCATCTCCATCTGTCCAGACCTCCCCAGGACATTTTATTCTGTTATGAGTTGTCTCTCTTAGGGGAGGCTCTGTATCCTGCTGCTTATTGATCTTTTCTCTCCCTGTTCTTTCCTTTTGAACAGTGTCTTCCCCTTGCACAATTTCTATTGTACATTTTGGATCTCATTTACTCTTTCAATTTCTTAAACTAGGGAGATAATACAATGTTTACACATGGGAGTTTGATTTATTTCACTTATGAGTATTGTCTCAATTTGCATCCATTTACCTATAAAAGTCTCAAATTTATCCTTCTTTATAGGTAAGTAGTACTCAATTGCATAAAAATACTATAACTTTTTTGTTCATTCTTCAGTTGAAGGACATTTGGGTTATTTTCAAGATTGTGCTGCTATAAACATGAGTGCATATATGTCACTGTGGTATGATGTTTTTAAATATTCTGGGAAAATACCCAGAAGGGAAGTAGATGAATCAAATGGGACCTCTAGTCCTAGGTGTTAGAGGAATCTCCATGCTGATTTCCACTGTGGTTGTACCAGTCTGCACTCCCACCAACAGTGGAAAAGAGCTTCTGCCATCATTCATTATTAGTTGATTACTTGATGATAGCCATTCTTTATGGAGTGAGATGGAATCTCAATGATGTTTTAATTTGTATTTCTCAGACGACCAATGATGTTGAACATTTTTTCATATATTTATTTGCAGGTGTATTTCCTTACCCAAGAAGTGTGTACTCATCTCAGTTGCACATTTTTGGATCGGGTCTTTGAATTTGGGGGAGTTATTTTTTTGAATTGTTTATGCATTCTAGACAGAAATTCTGTGCCTGAGGGACAGTTGGAAAAAAATATATTCCCAGTCTGTGGGTTTACTTTTCAGTCTGTTGGTGATTTCTTTTGATGTCAAAAGCTTTTTAGTAAGATGAGATCCTAATTGTTTACTGTTTGATGTACTTCCCATGTAAGTTGGTTTTTGTTCATGAACACTCTGCCTACACAAATGTCTTCAAGATTTCTATCTACCTTGTCCCGCAATAAATTTAGTGTTCCTGTTTTGATATTTAGATCTCTGATTCATTTTGACTTTGGTTTAGTGCATGTTGATGTACATGGATCTAGTTTTATTCTTTGGCATGTGGAAAGCCAGTCTATCCAGTACCATTTATTGAAGAGGTTATCTTTCTTCCAGTGAACATACTTGACCCCTTTCTCAAAGATAAGGTTACTTAGGGTTTTTGTAGTTGTGTCTGCATTTTCTACTCTGTTCCATGAATCCTCAGGTCTGGTTGTTTGTTTGTTTTTTGTTTTGTTTTGTTTTTCTGCAAGTACCATAATGAATTTAACGTATAGCATTGTAATATAATTTCAAGTTGGTGATTATGATGCCTCTTGCCTTGCCTTTGTACCCAGAACTGCCTTTGCTGTTCTAGGTCTTTTCTCGTTCCAGGTGAATTTTAGGAGTGATTTCTCTAGGTCTGTGAGGTATGCTAATGGTATTTTGATTGGGATTGCATTAAATCTGTGTAATAGTTTTGGGAGTATGTCCATTTTCACAATATTGATTTTTCCATTCCATGAGCAAGGGATATCATTCCATTTTCTGATATCTTCTTTGATCTCCTTTTTTAGAGTACTGTAATTTTCAATGTATAGATCTTTTACTTCCTTAATCAGTGATTCCTACATCTATCTTTCTTTCTTTTCTTTCTTTCTTCCTTTCTTTTTGGATGTTATTGTGAAAGGTGTGGTTTCTCTTATTTCTCCCTCAGTGAGTTTGGTGTTTTTGTACAGGATGGCCATTGATTTTTGAGTATTGACTTTGTATCTAACTATGCAACTGAATTTTCATATTAAATCTAGAAGTCTTTTGGTGAAGTTTTTGGGTCTTCTATGTAGAGATTTATAAAACTTGTAAATAATTATAGTGTAACTTTTCATTTGCTATCATTATTCCCTTTAATTCTCTCTTGCCTAATTCCTTTGGCTAATGTTTATGGAACTATCCTTCTCTTGTTCCAGATTTTAGAATAAAAATGTTTGGCTGTATCAATTTAGTATGATGTTGGCTGCTGGTTTGTCATAGATGGCTTTTATCAGATTGAGGTATTGGTAGATTTCTTGATGATAGGCATTCTTTCTGAAGTGAGATGTTATCTCAGTGTTGTCTTAATTTGTGTTGCTTGAATGACCAATTATGTTGAATATGCCTTCATATATTTATTTGTCATTTGCATTTCATCTGAGAAGTACATACTACCTCAAGTGCACATTTTTTTGTAAAGACCATCTATTCCAATTTTGTGTAGGGTTTTTATCATTAATGTGTGTTGACTTTGTACAAAACCTTTTCTGCATCTACTGAGATGATCGTGTCATTTTTGTCTTTGGCTCTGTTGATATGGTGTATTATGTTTGTTTATTTATTTGTGTATGCTGAATCATCCCTACATTCTTAGGATGAATTCCATTTGTTCATGGAATATAATCTTCTTGATGATTTGCTGCATTCTGTTTCCTAGTATATATTATTTCATTGAGAATTATCATATCTATGTTCATTAGGGAGATTGGCCTGTAGTTCTCTTTTATTTAGTCAAGTTTTGATGTCAAAGCAATACTCATCTCCAGGAATGAGTTTGAGAGAATTACATCCCTTACAATTTCATTAAAGATCACTTCTTGGCCTTTTGGCTAAGATCAAGTGCAATTTCATTAAAGAGTGTTTCCATTAAATCTTTTCTAAATTTCTTGTAGAATTCGCTGTCAACCCATCAAGGCCTGGGTTTTTGTCTTTTGGTAAGTTTTTAATTACATTGTCCACTTCATTAACTGAACTTTTGTATTTTCTTGATTCAGATTTGTTAATTTGTGCATTTCTAGAAATGTACATTTCTTCTCTTATTTCATCCTATGTGAGTTAAGGTTTTTGATATAGATACTGATGATCCTCTTAATTTCCATAGGATCTGTAATGATTTCACACTTTTAATTCCTCATTGCATGAATTAGAGTTATTTCTTTCCTTTTTTGATAAAATTAGCTAGAGTTTATTAATTTTACTTATTCTTTCAAAGAAGCAATTCCTCAATTTCTGCTTTGTATTGTTTTCTCAGGGTAAATTGTGTTAATTTGTGCTCTGATCTTTATAATTTCCTTCCATGTATGGGCTTTGGACTTATTTTGCACTTCGTTTGTAGAAGCTTAAGGTGCAACATTGGGTTATTTGTGCTCACTCTGTTTTCCTGATGTGAGAATTCACTGCTAAAAATTTCTCTCTTAGGACAGCTTTCCTTATGTCCCACAGCTTCTAGTATACTGTATTTGCATTTTTGCTTGATTATAGATGTTGTTGAATTTCTTTTTAAGTTTCATCTGTGATCCATTTGTTGCTCAGGAGGGTGTTATTTATTTTCTATGTGTTTATGGATGTTTTTTATCATTTTTTGCCATTAATTTCCAGTTTCTTTGCACTATTGCCAAATAATATGCATGGGATACTTTCAGTTCCTTTACATTTACTTAAGTGTGATCTATGGGCTAGTATATAGTCTGTTTTAGAGAATGTCCTGTGTGTAGCTGAGAAGGATGTGTATTCTGATTTTGTAGGGTGGAACATTCTGTAAATGTCTACTAAGTTCATTACTTTTTTATTTTAAAGAGAATAAAACAAAAGAGGACAGATCTAAGCAGATCAGAACAGAACAATGTAAGTAACACAGCATTTCACAAGACAATTGGATATTAACAGTAGCTATCATAATATCTCTTTCTTTGAGAGTTGAGATTAGTTTTACACACAATAATGTCAAGTATAACAAAATAGAATAAAACCCCTCAAGATAATGAAAGTATTGCAAGGCATTCTGAACCAAATAACCAAAGATGAACAATGGCTACTGTGTATTATCTCATTTTCCATTTAAAATTTGTTTATACTATCAAACATATTAAGATCCAATAAGACACAACATGATAGAACCAATGGTAATAGAAAAACAAAAGCATGGTAGGACTTCAGAGCAAGATGATATTAAATCAACAATGGCTGCCATATCATCTTTTCTTCAAAGTAACTATTCATACCCTCACATATATTAAATCAAACAAAACAATAAAACCATTATAACCAATGAATGAAAACATAAGACGTCAAAGCAATATAATGGTAAACCATGATTACCATAAAATTTTCTGTATTGTTACCACTTCTTACACTAGGGAGGCTATATGGTATTTATACATGTGAGTTTATTTCACTTATGAATATGGATTCAAGTTGCATCCATTTATTTATAAATATCTCAATGTGATCATTGAGTAGTACTCCATTGTATAAAAGTACCACAATTTTTTATCCATTCCTCAGTTGAGCACTTAGGTTGTTTCCAAGATCTGGCTATTACAAATTGTGCCACTATAAACATGGGTGCATATATATCACTGTGGTAAGATGTTTTCAATTCTTCTGGGAATATACCTAAGCGTGGAGTAGCTGGGTCAAATGGAACCTCCAACCCCACCATTTTGAGGAATTTCCAGATTGACCTCCACAATGGTTGCATCAGACTACCCTCCCACCAACAGTGCAGCAGAGTTCCTTTTTCCCCACAGCCTCTCCAGCGTTTGTCGTTGGTAGTTTTCTTGATCCTGGCCATTCTTTCTGGAGTGAGATGGAATCTCAGTGTGGTTTTAATATGCATTTCTCTAATGACCAATGTTGATGAACATTTTTTCATGTATTTATTTGCCATTTGTATTTTTTCATCTGAGAACTGTGTGTTCATCTCAGATGCCCACTTTTGGATTGGGTCTTTGAATTTCGGGGGTCTGAATTTTTTTAATTCTTTAGAAGTTCTACACAGAAGTCCTTTGTCTGAGGGACAGTTCACTAAGATATTTTTCCGAGTGTGTACGTTATCTTTCACTCTGCTGGAGATTTCTTTGGACATGCAGAAACTCTTTAATAAGACATGATCCCAGTTACTGATTCTGGGAATTATTTCCCATGTGGTTTGGCTCTTGTTCATGAATTCTCTACCAACCCCTATGTCTTCAAGATTTTTATCTATTTTGTCTTACAAGAGATTTAGTGTTTCTGTTTTAATATTTAGATCTTTGATCCATTTAGATTTTAGTTTAGTACATGGTAACAGGCATGGTCTAATTTTAGTTTTTGGCATATGGAAAGCCAGTTTTTCCAGCACCATTTATTAAAAAGACTATCATTCTTCCAGTGAACATGCTTGACCCCTTTATCAAAGATAAGGTGGCTGAGTGTGTATGTAATTGTATCTTCTAGTCTATTCCATTGATCTTCAGGTCTGTTTTATTCCAATATTATGCTGATTTTATTACAGTAGCTTTGTAGTATAACTTCAAGTCAGGGATTGTGATACCTCCTGCCTTGGCTTTGCTGGTTTTACTAAGTCCATTTGTTCACAGATTTGGTTCAATTTTGTTATTTCTTTCATGATTTCTTTATCTAGTTTATCTATCACTTTGTGAAAATGGGGTATTATGGTCCCTTATTACAACTGTGCTATTGTTTATTTTATTTTTTACCTTATTACTATTTGTATTATATACTTGAGTAGTCCCATATTTGGTGGATGCATATTTATGATTATTATCTCTTCCTCGTGAAGTTTTCCCTTAACAAGTATATAGTGACATTCTCTATCATTTCTGATCATGCTTGGTTTGAAATTCACATTTTCTGCAAACCGAATAACTACACTGTTTTTTTTCCTGGGTTCGTGTTGTATGAATTACTGTTTCCAGCCTTTGAATTTTAGCCTATGAGTTTCTTTTTGAGGTAAATATATTGCTTTTATAAAGAATATTATTGGATCTTGTTTATGTTCCATTATCTCAATCTGTTACTTTTGATTGGCAAATTGAGGCCATTTACATTGATGGTCATAACTGATATTCAATGGCTTATCTTATTCATGTTATTTTCCTGGTGTTGTTTCCCTCTTTTTCCCTTTGTTTTATTGCTTAGCCATCCTAGTGTATTCTTTCTGATTTTGTTCTTGGAATTGTGGCCATGATTATTTCTATCTGGAATATCTTTTAGAATTCTTTGCAAGTTTTGTTTTGTGGTCATAAACTTCTTCAATTGTTTTTGTCATGAAAGTATCTTATTTCTCTATTCACTTGGAAAGAGTTTTTTTTAATTTAAAGAGAAAAAAACAGGAAAAAAGAAGAAATATTAAAGAATTTCAAGAAAAGAAGATAAACAGTAAGAAATCGCTAGTTGATAAATTACATATTGCTCTTTTAGAAATAGTTATACAATTTACAGGATTAAAGCACACAAAGTGGACACTAAAGCAGTGAGAGTGCAAACAGATCTGTTCAACACTCACACAAGAACCTAGAAATATGTCATCAATCCCACACATCTAAACATTCATGCAGCTATATCTTTTATACTGTTTCTTATTTCCTCTTTTTTTACAATAGCAATTATACATTTTTAAAATTTTTTTCATACAGAAAAAAGGTAGCAACAATACAGAATTCTAAAAGAAAGAAAGAAAAAGGAGAATGATAAAAAGCCCCATTAAGAAATCAGTAATTTATAAATTACATACTGTCATCATGAATGTAGCTGTTAAAGTTAAAAAGTTAAAGGGTATATAGCAAATATTTGAACAGTCAGACTACAAACAATTCTGCTCAAAGATCCAAAAAAGATTCAGCAATATGGTCATCTAACTTACACACTCAAACATACATGCAGTTATATATCTTAGAGCACTTTTTTTCCTTTCTTTTTTACAATACCAATTACACATTTTGGTTTTGTTACACTTGTACTTCTTATTTACTTTTTACACTAGAGAAACAATATGATATTTATAAATATAATTCTTATTTATTTCACTAATGAGGATAGTCTCAAGTTGTCTCCATTTGCCTATGAATGCCTCAAGGCCATCCTTTTTTATAGCTGAGTAATATTCCATTGTATAAAAATGCCACATTTTTCATCCACTCTGCAGTAGATGGGCATCTTGGTTGTTTCCATGATTTGGCTATCACAAAATGTGTGGCTATGTACATGGGTGCACATATATCACTGTGATTTGAACTTTTCAGTTATTCAGGGAAAATACCCAGGAGGGGTATAGCTGGATTGAATGGGGCTTCCAATCCTAGTCTTCTGAGAATTCTCCATATGGATTTCCATAATGGTTGCACCAGTCTACATTGCCACCAACTTTGGAGCAGTGTTCCTTTTTCCCCGCAGCCTCACCAACATTTGTTATCAGTTCATTTCTTGATGGCAGCTATTCTTTCCAGAGTAAAGTGGAATCTCAATGTTGTTTTAATTTGCAGTTCTCAAATGACCAGTGATGGTGAACATTTCTTCATATATTTACTTGCCATTTGTATATCTTTCTCTGAGAACTGTGTGTTCATCTCAGATGCCCATTTTTGGAGAGGGTCTTTGAATTTGGGGGGCTTCATGTTTTTCAATTCTTTATATTTTCAAGACACAAGTACTTTGAGGGGTTGCTGGTTAAAACTTTGTCCCATTCTGTTGGTTTTCTTTTCACTCTGTTGGTGATTTCCTTGAAGTGCAGAAACTTTTCCATAATATGAGATCCCATTTGTTGATTCTTTGAAGTGTTTCCCGTGCAGTTTGCGTTTGGTTCATGAATTCTCTGCCTACCTCTATATCTCCGAGACTTCTACCTACCTTGTCTTCCAGTAGATTTAGTGTTTCTGTTTTAATATTGAGGTCTTTGATCCATTTAGACTTTAGTTTTGTGTGTTGTGATATGCGTGGATCTAGTTTCAGTCTTCAGCATGTAGAGAGCCAATTTTTCCAACACCATTTATTAAAAAGACTATCCTTCTTCCAGTGGACATATTTAGCCCTTTGTCAAATATCAGGTGGCTGAGAGTCTTTGTAGTTGTGCTTGCATCTTCTAATCAGATCCATTGATCCTCAGGTCTATTTCTTTGCCAGTACCAAGCTGATTTTATCACTGTGGCTTTATAGTACTGTTTCAAGTCAGGAATTGAGATGCCTCCTGCCTTGCTTTTGTTGCCTAGAATTGCCTTCACTATTCTAGGTTTCTTCTGTTTCCAAATGAATTATAGTAGTGTGTTCTCTATATCTTTGAGGTATGTCAAAGGTATTTGGATTGGGATTGCTTTAAATCTGTATAAAATTTTGGGAGCATAGCCATTTTGATAATGTTGGTTCTTCCAAACCAAGAGCAAGGAATGTCCTTCCATTTTCTAATATCTTCTTCAATCACCTTTTTCAGCGTAGATAATTTACAGCATATAGGTCTTTTACATTTTTAGTTAGGTTGATTCCAAAGTATTTCATTTTTTTACATGTTATTACAAAGGGTGATATTTCAATAATTTCTCTCTGAGTTTTTTGTTTGTGTGGAATGCTATCAATTTTTGAGCATTTGCTTTGTATCCAGCTACACTGCTGAACATTTTTATTACCTCTTGTAGTCTTTTAATGGAGTTTTTTGGGTCTTCTATATAGAGTATCATGTCATCCACAAATAGTGATAATTTAACTTCTTCCTTTTCTATCTTTACTCCTTTTATTTCTCTCTCTTATCTGATTGCCCTGGCTAGTGTTTCTACAACTATACTGAAAAGGAGTGGTGATAGTGGACATCCTTGTCTCATTCCTGATTTTAAAGTGAAAGTGTTCAGTTTTTCTCCATTTAGTATAATGTTGGCTGTTGGTTTGTCATAGATGGCCTTTATGTGGTTTATGAGGTTGAGGTAGACACCATGTATTATGAGTTTCTGAAGGGTTTTTATCATGAACATGTGTTGGACTTTGTCAAAAGCTTTTTCTGCATGTATTGATATAACCATGTGGTTTTTGTCTTTGGCTCTGTTGATGTGTTGTATTACATTTATTGATTTGCATATGTTAAACCATCCCTGCATTACTGGAATGAACCCCACTTGGTCATGATGTATAATCTTCTTGATGATTTGCTGCATTTTATTTGCCAGTATTTTGTTGAGAATCTTTACATCAATGTTCATTAGAGAGATTGGCCTATAGAATTCTTTTTTAGCTGGATCTTTCTCTGGTTTTGGTTTCAGAGTAATACTTGCCTCCAGGAATGTTTTAGGGAGGATTGTTTTTCTCAATTTCATTGAAGAGTTTAAGAAGTACTGGCATCAAATCTTGTCTAAATTTCTTGTAGAATTCAGCTGTGAATCCATCTGGACCTGGGCCTTTCTTTGTTGGTAAGATTTTAACTACATTTTCAATTTCAATAGTTGATATTGGGTTGTTCAAAATTGCTATATCTCCTGTTATAATTGTGTTCTTTACATGTTGTTGTAAAGGGTGATACTTCCATAATTTCTCTCTCAGTGAGTTCTTTGTTTGTGTACAGGGATGCTATTGATTTTTGAGCATTGAATTTGTATCCAACTACACTGCTGAACTTGTTTATTACCACTAGAAGTCTTTTAATGGAGTTGTTTTGGGCCTTCTATGTAAAGCATCATGGCTTCTTCAAATAGTGATAATTTAACTTCTTTCTTTCCTATCTTTACTCTTTTTATTCCTCTCTCTTGTCTGATTGCCCTGGCTAGTGTTTCCAGAACTATGTTGAAAAGGAGTGGTGATACTGGACATCCTTGTCTTGTTCCTGATTTTAAAGTGAAAGCGTTCAGTTTTTTTCCATTTAATATAATGTTGGCTGTTGGTATGCCAGAGATGGCCTTTATAAGGTTGAGGTAGATGCTGTGTATTATGAGTTTCTGACGGGTTTTTATCATGAACATGTGTTGGACTTTGTCAAAAGCTTTTTCTGCATCTATTGAGTTGGCCATGTGGTTTTTGTCTTTGGCTCTGTTGATGTGGTGTATTACATTTATTGATTTGTGTGTGTTAAACCATCCCTGCATTCCTGGAATGAACCCCACTTGGTCATGATGCATAATCTTCTTGATGATTTGCTGAATTCTATTTGCCAGTATTTTGTTGTTGAGAATATTTGCATCAATGTTCATTAGTGAGATTGGCCTATAGTTCTCTTTTTTGGTTGGATCTTTCTCTGGTTTTGGTATCAGAGTAATACTTGCCTCCAGGAATGATTTAGGGAGGATTGCTTTGTTCTCAATTTCATTGAAGAGTTGAAGGACTATTGGCATCAAATATTCTCTAAATTTCTTGTAGAATTCAGCTGTGAATCCATCACAAATTGGGCTTTTCTCTGTTTGATAATTTTTAATTAATAATTTCAATAGTTGATATTGGGTTGTTCAAAATTGCTATATCTTCTTGGTTGAGCTTTGGTAATTGATATGTTTCTAGAAATCTGTCCATTTTCTCTGTGTTTTCCATCTATATGAGTAGATATTTTGAAAGTAGGTATTCATGATATTTTGAATTTCCTTTGGATCTGTAGTAATTTCTTCCTTTTCAGTTCTTATTGCATGAATTTGAGTTTTTTCTTTCTTTCTCTTGATAAGGTTAGCTAGGGTTTGTCAACTTTGTTTATTCTCTCAGAAAACCAGTTTTTTGATTCATTAATTCTTTGTATTTTTTTGTTTCAATTGCATTGATTTCTGCTTTAATCCTTACAATTTTCTCTCTTCTGTGAGCTTTGGGTTTAGCTTGCTCTTCTTTTTCTAGAAGCTTGAGATGGAGCGTTAGGTTGTTTATTTGTGCTCATTCTGTTTTCTTGATATGACTGTTTATTGCTATATATTTCCCTCTTAAGACTGCTTTCATTGCATCCCACAGATTACAGTATGTTGTTTCTATATTTTCATTGAGTTGTAGGTGTTGTTTTATTTCTTCTTTAATTTCATCTGTAGCCCACTGGTTGTTCAAAATGTTATTATTTAATTTCCATGTATTTATGCAGGTTTTACAATTTCTTTGCCATTAGTTTCCAATTTCAGTGTGCTATGGTCAGATATTATGCTTGGTATGATTTCAATACCTTTGCATTTACTTAAGAAGGTTTTATGGGATAATATATGGTCTATTTGGAGAATGTCCCATGTACAGCTGTGAAGAATGTGTATTCTGATGTGGTTGGGTGGAACACTCTGTAAACATCTACTAAGTCCAATTGCTTACAGGTGTGATTCAGTTCTGTTATTTCATTGCTGACTTTTGTCTATGTAATCTATCTCTTTGTGACAATGGGATGATAAGACCACCTGTTATAATTGTGTTCTTGTGTATTTGGTTTTTCATGTCCACTAGTATCTGTCTTATATAGTTGGGTGCTCCTGTATTTGGTGCAGAAATATTTAAAATTGTTAGTTCTTCCTCTTGAATTTTTCCACTATCAAGTATCTAGTGACCTTCTCTATCTCTTTTAATCATTTTAGGTTGGAAGTTCACGTTGTCTGCAAATATAATAGCTACCACTGCTTTTTTCTGTGTGCCTGTTGCATGGAATACTGTTTTCCATCATTTGACTTTTAACCTATGAGTTTCTTCTTGGGTCAGAATTGTTTCTTGTATACAGCATATTGCGGGGTCCTGTTTCTTTATCCATTCTGTCAATCTATTTCTTTTTATAGATGAATTGAGGCCATTTTTAATGGATATCACTGATATATACTGGCTCGGATTTGTCATGTTATGTTCCATTTGTTTCTTTCTGCTTTTCCCCTTATTTAATTGCTTATCTACCTGGTGGTTTCTTTCTGTTGTTGTTTTGGGGATTGCGCTCATTTTTATCTCTGTCTAGTATGTGTTTCAGTACTCTTTCTAGGGTAGGGTTGGTAGACATGAATTTCTTCAGTTGTTCTGGTCATGGAAGTATCGTTTTTCTCCATTAAATTTGAATAAGTTTTGCTGGGTGCATCAGTCTGGGTTGAAGGTTGTTTTCTTTCAGGGCTTGAAATACCTCACTCCAAGGTCTTCTTGACTTGAGGCTTTGTGCTGAAAGGTGTACCATGATTCTAATGGGCTTTCCTTGATAGGTGAGTTGTGTCTTTTCTCTGACTGCTTTTCATATTCTGCTTTTGTGCTTTATGTCTGAGATCTTAATTATTATGTGTCTGGGTGTGTATTTTTGTTGTGACTATTTGGTGCTCTATATGCCTTACTGATCTGCATATCAGATTCTTTCCCCATGTTTGGGATATTTTCTGCTATTATTTCTGTAAATACTTTACATATGTCATTTGCCTGGACTTCTGTATCTTGACTAATGCCCATTAATATTTTATTGTTGCTCTTGGCATCATCATGAAACTTCCGGATTGTCATTTCATGCTTCTTTGTTTTTTTTAAAGTTCTATCCTTTCTTGATCACTAATGGTGATCCTGTTCTCAAGGTCCGAAATTCTATCCTCAGCTTCCTTTAGGTGGTTTTGCACTCTTTCAATAGAATTTCTTGTTTCTTGGATGTCTCTTTGAGTTTGTTTCATGAATTCTGCCTGTTTTCTATATTGTTCATTCAATGTTTCAGTCAGTTTCCCATGCTCATGTACTTTTTTCTCTATTTCTTCTTCAACTGCATTAAACAACTCCTTTACTAAGGTTGTTATTTCTATCTTTCCATGGAAGACTACTTCTAATTTGATTTCCTCTATAGCCTGATGGAGTTGTTTTTTTATTTCACTCACTATCTTTTCATTGATTCACAGTGTGTTACTTTTGGGGTCCTCTATTTCAATGTCTCCTGTACTTGCTTCTGATGTACCATACATTTGAGACTACATTTTGCTTTTTCTTTTTGTCATTTTCACTCTGTTTGATGTTTTCTATGTGTAGGAGGGAATCACACACACTCTTTTCAGACTCACCAAAGTCTTACATTTAATTGGAGGGTGTTTTACTACTGGGCCTATTTATCCACTGTACACCTCTATTTTAGGGGCATACTCACCATACTGATACAGTTAATCCACTGTAGTCCATGTTTCCCTGCCTGAGAGCAAAGTTCCAAAGTTTTTCACATGAACTGGAGCCTGCTGAGGTCTTCTGATGTTCCAGGTGGTAGGGCAGGCCCAGCAGATGCAGTCCAGTGCAGTTTTCAGTTTTAGGCAGGCTTTCAAGATGTTCCAGGTGGCAGGTTGCACCCACAGGGGAATTTCCAGGAAGCCTGTGCGTAAGGAGGTCCTCCTTGATGTTCCCGGTGTCAGGGCAGGCCCTTGGGGGAGGTTCCAGGCAGCCTATGCCTGAGGAGGACTTCCTTGATGTCCCAAGTGGCAGGGCGGGCCCACAGTGGAGGTCCCAGGCAGCTTACCCCTGATGCAGGCTTCCACTAAGTTCCATTTCTTCTTTTTAAATTGTATTTGATTAGTACTTATTAATTTTACAAAATATTGGATTTTGATGTATAGAATATATTTTTTATATTCATCATCTTTATTACTGTCCTTACTGCCCTTCTCACTGCCCCATTCCCTTTTTTGTGATAATACTCTCTTTTATACTTCCACATCATTATTTAAACTTCAAATATTAAGGAGAACATTCACTACTTGTGTTTCTGAGCCTGACTTATTTTTTATAAATTATGATTTCCAGTTCCATCTATTTTCAGCATATTACATAATTTTGTTGTTTTTATTTTGGAATAATACAACATTGTGTATATATACTACATTTTCTTTATTTATTCATCCACTGAAAGACACCTAGGTTGGTGTCATACCTTAGCTACTGTGAATTTTTCCACAATAAACGTGGATATACAGGTATTCCTTATAGTATGCTGACTTTAAATACTTTTGGTATATACTAAGGAATGGAATACTTGGATCAAATGATACTTTCACTTTTACTTTTTTGAACAATCTCTGTACTGAATTCAGTAAGGACTGTTTAATTTGCACTCTCAACAATAGTGTAGAAGAGTTTCTTTTCTGCTAGATCCTTTCCAGCATTTATTACTTTTTTTGTACTTTTCAAGATAGCTACTCTGACTGGTGGGATATGGAATCTCAGTGTAATTTTGTATTGTATTTCCATAGAGGCTAAAGATTTGAAAATTGTTTCATGTACTTATTGGTCATTTGTATTTCTTTTAAGAAGTGCCTATTTAATTTATTTACCCATTTATTGATTGGGCTATTTGATTTTTTGGTGTTAAATTTTCTAAGTTCTTTATGTATTCTAGATATTAATCTTTTGTCAGAAGATTAGCTGACAAAGATTTTATCCCATTCTATAGGCTGTCCCTTCACCATGATAGTTGTTATCCTTGTGCAGAAACATTCTAATTTGACATTCTCCCATTTCTTGATTCTTGCTCTTACTTCCTTTGCTGCTGAAGACCTATTTGGGAAGTCTCCTGGATACAGCCTAGATTTTACCTAGTAAATTCAGGTGCCTTTCATCCCATCCACCATATGATTCCTACCACTTAGTTCCTACCACTTAGAAGAGTGAAACACAAATCCTGCAGTAACACATGCATCTCTGTCTTTAGGTCCCTGAGTTGGATAATTATTGACATTGCTATTAGACTGTTTTTCTTTAACTGTTGGGTTGTATGCCTGTTTGCAATTTGAGAGCATGAGAAAGCACCTTATTATTACTTGTGGTGAATTACATTATTCCCTTTATTGTTGGTTTTCTTTTTTAAAAATCATGATTGATGGCATAATTAGGTCCATTCCATTAAGCTGTTCAGAAAACAATCAGATTTTTCTACTCACCAGAGGTAGAATTTCATCAAATCTACTTACTGGGTAAATTCTCTTGTTATAGATCTCTTTTCACCCTCAATCACTCCTATTCCATGAAAGTTGCCATTCTTCACACTATTTTCTGTTGCAGAGGATCACTGTCCCTCTCAGAAAAAAAGCAAGCCATTTTGACAAAACCAGTTTAGTGCAGCTGTTATGCAAATGGTCCTCAAAAATGTCAGTGATAAATGTCAAAAACCTGTCTTTCTTTGTTGCCAAATTATAACAGCTATATCTGGTCTTTATCCTATCCTTGACTCCTTATTCCAGAAAACAGACAATGTTCCTCATATTATTTTCCATTTTCAATATCTATAGTCACTAGGTTTCTGTGGACCTAGTCAGTCAGCTTCTCAGTAGAAAATATTAAGTGATATTTCCCACACCATTTGTATCTTTATGAGACCATTGGCATTGTTCATGTATCTTAATTACATACTTTGGAAGATTTACACTTTCTTGTCTAGTTTTTATTTTTTAAGTAAAGCCAATAATTGAAAATAGTTCTAAACACATATTACAGTGTCACCAAGATGTGGAATCATTTTTAGCATGTCATTTACAATTTCTCTGAAACTATATCCTCATGTATATTACAAAAAGTAAGAAGTAAAAAAAAATTACAGACTGTTAAATGCATTGGGTATTATGCTAGCATAAGCTCATATTTATAAATCCTAATAATTTTTGATGAGACTCTATTGTCACTCTAGTTTTTATTACATAACAAATATCCATCATGATGTGAAAGATATAATGGAAACAAGCAAATAAAGGGAAATCAATGATTTTCACTATAAGTTAAAATATTAATATTTTATACATATATTTCATTAATTTAAGGATACATATATTTTTACAAAACAGCTATAGTTAGATTACGAAGTCTTTCCTCAATATATCAGGATATATTATTATCAATTCAGTTTCACATGAAGCTTTTCAATGAAAAAAATCATTTCTTTATATATCTCTGAAATATTTTATTATTTAAAAGCACCAGACTGAAATATAACTATTCTTTCTCCTTTTGGTAGAGACAATCATTTCTAGTTTTTCACTTTTTTTGGTGTTTCATTATTCTAAATTTTAATGTTATATATGCTGTTGAAATTATTTTTATATACATATGTGCACATTTAATACAGTATTTTTATAAGATAAATTCCTAAAAGTGAAATTTTTTAATCAAATAATATGAATACATTTTATTATAGTAGGTAATGTAAAGCTATCTTTCAGGAATCAGTGCTTATTAATATATACATATTCATTTTTTTTTGCCACATCTCTCATGCTGCTATCTGTCAATTATATTTTTCTTCTTTTTCAGCCTGATATATGGGAAAACTGATTTTATTTTCATTTATAATTTTTAACTATTAACGCTATTGAACACCTCTTCATATTGATTTTTTTTCTCTAAATCTTTTGTTTATACATTCTGATCAACTTTCTGGTGAGGGATATAAGAGATCCATACATATCAAATATGTTAGCCCTCCCATTGTAACATATAGTGAAAAATTTTTATTACTGTTTTTCATATGCCTTTCCATGATTATTTAAGCAAAACAGAAAACAATATTTATTTATTTATTTTCTAACTAAAAAAGTAATTCTATTGAATAATAGATAACCATAACTGACATAATAACCAAAACAATGTTACCAAGTCAGGCATGGTTGTGCATGCCTGTAATCCCAGCACTCTGGAGGCTAAGGCAAGAGGATCATTGCAACTTCCAGACCAGCCTGCACTACAAAGTGAGCTCTGAACCAACCTGAACTGCATAACAAAACTCTGTCTCAAAAAACGTTAGCAACTTACAAACTTTTATAGTGTTTTAACAATCACTACATAGATGTGTAACTACACCCATGCCTGATGTTTACGAAAGTGAAGCCTGGTGAGGAGTGCACTAAATTTTTGACACTGGGTCAATATCAGTTCACTGGGTTTCAGAAACATATTTGATATTAATTCCCTGTTCAGTCACCTCCTAATTGATTGAGATAGTTTGAATTTTCTAAGCTTTATTGCCCTCATCTACATAAGGAAAATGATATCCACCTCAAAAGTTTCTTGTGAGTACAAGAAACAAAATATAGTGCATCCTACATGTTTGAAGTTGCCAAATGCTAGCTTCTTGTTTTCCATGCCACTTCCTTCCTTCTTTCTTTCCTAAGACATTTATTCTACTTTTTCAATTTATCTGAAGACTGGTTTTAGATCATCATTTCACATAGACTATAGATCTAAGTTTCTTAGCCCAAAAAAGCAAAAGTGAAAATCCACTACTGATATTAAAAGATTTATATTCACTCATTCAAATATCTATTGGGTACCCTTTATGTGCCCGGCCTCATTTTCGATGCTAGGGCCAAACCAGTGGAAAAACAATCAAAGACTATCTGCTATTTTGGATATCAAATTCTAATTAAGAATTTGAAAAAACACTGTATAGAGTAAAAATGGTTATTTAATAATGCTAAAAAGTGGGACCATTTTATGTATTTAAGAAAGTAGATTACAGTTTGAGGGTTCAGACTTTTCAGATGGTTAGCATAATAACCTAAAAAGTCATGATTTTAAGAAGAAACAATTGTATGATAATGTCTGGACTGCTGAACCTAATAAAGAATATCTGTAAATGTCTTTTATATTTTACTTTTAAGAGTATTCTGCCATTGATGCACTCTGAAATGTTTACTTAGGGTCTACTATGTACCAGGCACTAACAATATTTAGAAGTTTTGAAACATACATTTCTAGCTTCTGGGGTGAGGACATGAAGCAAAACAGAATTTTAAATTGAAAAAGCAGAGTAAAACACAATAAGTACTATGAAGAAGATAAAATAAGGTAAGGATTAGAAGTAACTGTGGACTATGACTTTACTTTAGTTAAGTGGTCAGGGAAACACTGTCTGATAGGGCAAGATTTAAACTATGCCCTGAATGTCAATGAACCTGCCAACTGAATATCTAAAAGAAATGTAAGCTAAGGAAGAAAACAAGGCTTGAAAACCTGTATAAACAGAAAATAATGGGAAGAAATACACCAAAACAGTACTAATGTTAGGGGGGAATGGATCAATTTTTTACATTTTCTTGTCTGAACTTGAACATGGCTATAAGATAGTTAGTTTAATAAATAAAAGTAAACTGCTTTCATAATGGCAAAAATCCAGAAAGATATTAATAGTAAGAAGATGTGGGAAACATAACCTAGAAGGAAAAACAAAGAAGCTGAGAATAATTAATTGAATAAGTTCACAGAGGAAGCAGGAAGAACAGATCCAAAACAAAGATGAAGGGCTTAGCACTACACAAGAAGGTTGAAGCACTACATAAGAGGTTACACGTTTGAGAAGAGTGAAAAAAAGGTCTGAATTAGTCACGTGACAATGGTCTCTGGGAAGGTAACAGCGAAATACTAAGGAAACACTGGCTACAACTGGAATTTGAGATTAAATCTTGAGGCTATTTTTTTTCCAGGAGCACTCAGAAACAATATGGAACAAAAGGCAGGAAGGTGAATTGATTCCTTAATGAAAAGGGTTTTTATAGATGGTTTTGAATGAAGGCAGCGGGCCAAAGGAGTTAAAGGAATTGGTTTGTTTAAGAAGAGGGACGGCATTTGCATAGATGAGGGTAAATTTAGATCTTTAAAAACGGTCCATATTGCTAGCAAACAGAGTGTAAAAACAGTAATAAGCTAGGAAGAATAATTTTAAGAAATCTATTGTGATTATAGATGATAAAAATGTATGTTGTTCTTGAAAGATAAAATTGTCCATATTCCCAAAATTGTTAATGCAATCTCAATCAAAATACTATTAGCAAACCTCAAAGAACTAGAGAAAACAATCCTAAAATTTACTTGGAACCAGAATAGACCTAAAATACTTTGCCTTTGGTAGTAAAGGCAAGGAAGGGGACATTCCAGTCTCTGACTTGAAATTATTCTACAGAACTAGTGATAAAAAAACAGCATGGTACTGGCTAAAAAGTAGATACGAGGATAGATAACACAGATTAGAAAAGGCAAAATCAACTTCAAACACACTCAGCTATCTTGTCTTTAACAAAGGAATCAAACATGTTTCCTGGCAGAAAGAAAACCTCTTTAGTAAATGGCATTAGAAAAACTGCCTTTCCACATGCCAAAACCTAAAATTAGATATGTGCCTATTTCTAGGCCCTGAACTAAAATCACAACTGACTAACAAACTAAATATTAAAACAGAAACACTAAATGTTCTGGAAAAGAGAGTAGGTAGAACTCTTGAAGACATAGGTGTAGGCAAAGACTTCATGAACAAAGCCTCGACATCTTGGGAAATGCTACAAAGAATCAATAACTGGGATTTTTTAAAAAAGCCTTTATACAACAAAGGAAATCATTTATAGAGTAAAAGAACAATCCACAAGGTGACAAAAAAAATTTAGCCAATTGCTCTTCAGACAAAGAACTAATATCTAGAACATATAAAGAATAGAAAGAAAAAAAACCAAACCCCTCTAAATTTAAAGACCCAATATGAAAATGTGCATCTGAGATGAACACACACTTTTCAGAAGAATAAATACAAATAGCAAATAAATACATGAAAAAAATGTTCAACATCACAGATCATTAGAAAAATTCCAATTAAAAGAGTGTTGAGTTTCTATCTCACTCCATAAAGATGTCTATTATCAGCAAGTCCACAAATAACAAATGATGGTGGAGCTGTTGGGAAAAGGAACCTTTCTGTACTGTCGGTGAGAGTGTAGACTGGTGCCACCACTGTGGAAATCAGTGTGGAGATTCCTCAAAAAACTAGTACTACAGGTTGCATTTGACCTAGCTATCCCCTCCTGGTTTCTTCTCAAATGAATTAAATGCATCAAACCATAGTGATATACACATGCCTAAGTTTATAACAGCACAGTTTGTAGTAGATGAATCTTGGAAACAACCCCAATGCCCATCAACCAACAAATGGATAAAAAAGATGTGTATTTTTATACTATGGATATTTATTCAGCCATACAGAAGGATAAATTTGAGATATCTGTAGTTAAAGGGATGGACATTGAGACCATACTCAAGCAAAATAAATCAGATACATATGTGTAAATGTCATATTTTCTGTGTGGTGTAACTGAAACAGTATATAAGAATCAAAGTTTATATTATATTGCTGAAGGCAAAGGGAAATGGAGGTTGGAAAGGAGAGTAAACATTTTAAAAACCACTGTAAAATGGAAACAAAGCTTTGTGAATAAGGTGGGCAAGAGGGTTTGAAGAGAGGGGAGCAGAACAAGAAAAAAAGAGGAACTAAGATATATCATGTGCAGACCCAAATTCCCTGTAATGAATGTGAACATTATGCAAATCTAATTGTACCAATAAACTTAATTATAAAAAATAAAATTAGCAACAGACACAAATTAGCTAAAATGATCTTGAAATATTAGAATAAATTTGGAGGACTCACAGTTCCCAATTTCAAACTTAATATAAATCTACTGTAATAAAGACTTGTGGAACTGGCAGGTAAACACAGAGGCATATATTAATAGAACAGAGTAGAAAATTTTGTAATAAATGCTCATATTTATGAACAATTACTATAATTTTCTACAAACATTGCAAGACAATTGAATTAGAAAATAACAGTCTTTTCAACAAATAATGCTGAGGCAAATGGATATCCTGATGCAAAGAATTAATTTCAAACTTGGCCTCTTTCCATATATCAAAGTTAACTTGAAAGTTTATAAAAAAACAGAATTGAAAAACTAAACATATAAAATTATTAGAAGAAAAAATGGGAATGTGAATTAAGAACTGCATGAATATGAACTAGACAATGGTTTCTCAGATATAGCACCAAAAGCACAGCCAATGAAAGAGAAAACAGAAATAATTGACTTCATCTAAATTAAAATATTTTGTGTCTCAAAAGATACTTTCAATAAAATGCAAATGATAATCCACAGAATGGTAGAAAATAATTAAAATAATACATCAGTTAAGGGCTTGTACTAGAATATATGAAGAAATTTAACAGCTCAAAAATGAAAAATAGACAAATCAAAAATGAGGAAAGAATTTGGATAGTGACAAGTAACCACATTAAAAGATGCATATTATTAGTCATTAGGGGAATCCATGTTAAAACCACAAGGAGAGAGCAACTGACTTTCCTGGATCCCTTCTGTCCCTGTTAGACAGAAGCTTTCTCTTAACACTTTTTTTTTTTTTTTTTTGCGACCGGGTATCTAACTCAAGACTCTGCATTTGCCAAGCAAGCATTTATGCCTGCTGAGCTTAATCCCACCCCACTCTCACCCCCTATCCCCCCACCCCCAGTTTCTCTCAACAAATTCTTCCTGCCAAGTGTAGTGGTGCACTCCTCTAATCCTAACACTTGGGAAGCTGAGGCAGGAGGATCACCATGAGTTCAAGGCGAGCCTGGGTTGTGTAGTGAATTCAGGCCAGCCTAAACTACATAGCAATACCCTACCTCAAAAAACAGGCACACACACACACACAGACACACACACAGAAATATTATCCAACACCTATTAGAATGAATATAATTTTAAAAAATATATGGGCAATAAAAAGCATTAGTAAGGCTGTGGTTAAATTGACACCCTTACACATTTTTAGTGGTAGTATAAAATATTTCAACCACTTGGTTAAATAGTTTTGACAGTTCATCAAAATTGAAATGCAGATTTGCCATATGACACATCGATTTCACTCTTATGTATAACCAAGAGATAAAAAACATACATTCACTCAAAAATTTATACACGAATGTTCACAAAACTATTACTCAAAGTAGCTCAAAAGTGGAAACAATGCAAATGTCCATCAGTTGATGCATAGGTGAACAAAACATGAATATACATACAATGAAATGTTCAGCTTTAAAAAAGAGTGAAGTACTGATATATATTAGTGTGGATTAACCTCAAAATCATTATGCTAAATTGATGCTATCACACACAAGTTGCCTTATATTGCATGCTTTCACATTTATATGAAACATTCTGCATAGGCAAGTCCAGATGGGCAGAAAATAAATTAATGTTTACCAGGGTATGGAGAGAGAAAACTAGAGGACTGATTGCAAATTGATATGGGGTTTATTGGGGGGTGAAAATATTATGGAATTGAGTACTGACTGTAGTTGCAAACCTTTGTGAATGTAGTAAAAACAAATCAGTTGTGCAATTAAATATGGTGCATAATGTGTGATAATTACATTTGAAAAAAGAAAGAAAAAAATGGAATGGAAGAAATGGAGGGAGGAAGGGAGGAATGGAGGACAAGAAGGAGGGAGAGAGGAAAGGAGAGGATAAAGAATATATTCAGAATCAGGAGTAGAAAAAAATTAGCATTGGATCTATGAATTTTTTCAGTTAAAGAAAAACTCCATCTATATGCATTTTCCATTCATCTTAGATTTTAGAATTAATTTAGGACATTAAATTTATACATTTTAGTAGTAATTTAGGAAACTGCTGCTTGTTTTTAGAACCAGGTAAGGGGGAATTGCATTTGTATTCTGAATCCTAGTTCCCCATCCCCTATAATTATGCTCATGGCATTATAAAAATAGTAAATATTTTCATATGCCTATGTTTTTCTTTCTAAAAATCAAGAGGATTTTAGATAGGTTCACTAGTTATTTTTGAAAAGTATAGTTTTTCTTGACATAGTTACTATAGCATTTAGTTTCTTCAATTTCTTCTGATAATTTGTCTGTTATTGGCATCCAGTTTCAAGTGAAAATGAGTGTCTTAACTGCCAAAACAAAATACTGTTGTCTGTGCCTCTAAATCAGCAGAAAGATGTATCTCATCATTCTAGAAGCTGGAACTCCAAAGTCAAGATGCCAACACGGTGGAATTTTGGTGAGGACTGTCTTCCAGACTATCAACTTGTCATTGTATCTTCAAGAGGAGTATATTAGTCAAAGGGAGCAAAAGTTTTTGTGTGACTCTTACAGGGCACTCATAAGGAGTCCACTCTTACGACTTTATATAACCTTTGTAATGTCCCAAGTGACTCAATTCCTAATACAGTCACAAGTTGAATGAGGTGTATAGTTTCTATTGTGAATTTTTGAGATACATAACAGTATCCTCTTGGTATTTGACATGCAAAAAATAAAGCAAGGCAAAATGTTGAGAACAGTGTGAAATAAAGAAGCACAGTGTTTCTTTACGAAACTATGGGTGTTTATATAATTTGATAGGTATTTCTCACTTCTGAAATTTCATCAAATAAATGTCACATACTCTATAAAAAATAGGTAACAAAAGCCAGATAAGAGTTCTTTATGGTGGCTTGACTAAGGAAAGATGTGCATTCAGACTAGTCTGGTAGTAAGCTTAGTGATTAAACTGATTGATTCAAGATCCGTTCATGAAATAGAATCAGCTGGACTTGGGATACACTGGTTGTGAACGTGATATAGCATCACAGATTCTGACTTGTAAAAGTGAATAAAGCTGTCCACCAACTGCTGGAAGGCAGGAGAAATAAAGGTAGAATGGAAATGTGAAGATATAATGAATTTACTTTTTGAACACCTGCAGTTTCAGGTGCAAAGGTGAAAAGTAGGTTTAATATAGGCCTGAAATTTGGAGTCTGGACAAAAGAAAATGTTTGTAGTTATAGACATATAAATAAAGTGTTTTGCTATAACATATGTGTATCTTTTCATATAGCAATTTCACTTCTAGAAAATAATAAGAGACTGGAAACTCAGCGCAAGCCCACCTCAGGGGTAAGCTACCATTAAAACCCACCAAGGGCCTGCCCAGCCACTGGGAATTCAGCCCAAGCCCACCTCAGGGCAAGGCTGCCCTTAACCTCCACAGAGAGCCCCCCTTGCCATCAGGAACTCAGCACAAGCCTGGCTCAGCAGTAGGCTACTAGGAACCTCCACCATAGGCCCGCCCTGCCACCAGGAACTTAGCAGAAGGCCGCTTCAGACAAAGGCTCCCCAGAACCTCCACCATGGGGTGCAATGCTATTAGGATCATCGAGGAGGCCCGCCCAAGACTGAAAACAGCCCTGGATTGCTACAGATGGGCCACACTCCCACCTGGAATATAAGAAGATCTCAGCAGGATCCAGTTAGTGTGAGAAAATTTGGAACATTGCTCCCAGGTGGCAAACTTTGAACTACACCGGAATGACTGTATCAATGTGGTGAGTATATCCCTAAAATACAGGTATACAGGGGATAAATAGGGCCAGGACTAAAACCTCTCCAACTACCTGTAAGACTTTGGTGTGTCTGAAAAGAGTGTGTGTGATCCCCTCCTACACATAGAAAACACCAGGCAGAGTGAAAATGACTAAATGAAAAAGCAAAATGCAATCTGAAACATATAGTTCACCAGAAGCAAGTATAGGAGACATTGAAATAGAGGGCCACAAAAGTAACACACTGGGAATCTCTGAAAAGATAGTGAGTGAAATAAAAAAAACAACTGCATCAGGCTATAGAGGAAATCAAATTAGAAGTAGTCTCCCATGTAAAGATAGAAATAACAACTTTAGTAAAGGAGTTGTTGAATGCAGCTAAAGAAGAACTAGAGTAAAAAGTATATGAGCATGGGAAACTGATTGAAACTTTGAATGAACAATATACAAAACAAGCAGAATTCATGAAACAAACTCAAAGAGACATCCAAGAAACAAAAAATTCTATTGAAAGCATGCAAAACCGCCTAAAGGAAGCTGAGGTGTAGCTTCCTTCCTGCTTCTCTTCAGCCAGCAGGACCTCCACTGCCACATGGAGGGCTGCATAGCTTCCTTCCTGTTCTCGCCAGCTGGTACAACCACTGCTGGCACACAGGGGGCTGTGTAACTTCCATCCTGGTTTTCCCTGGTTGGCAGAACCCCCACAGATGCATGGGGTGCTATGTAGCTTCCTTCCTGTTTCTCTCTCTCTCAGTCCTAAAAGAGGGTAAGCTAGATAGATTCAGGGTTATTAGACAGACACACTCTAAATGATTAATACATCTTTATGCAGATCTGAGAAGGATTTCATCCAGAGTTTTACAAAATTAAGATCAAGCATTGCTCTTACATTTGGTTACCTATTCAGCATTAGTAGGCCCAAGTGAAAAGTCATAGTTTTGTAGCAAATGTCATGTTGAGTCACTACCAAAATGTCTCAGAAAAAAAAACACAAATCATTTTTTTCATGAGTAAAATTAAGTGCCCAGGAGTCTGTCCTTTATCCATATGGTGACTCTTGGCTTTCAGAGACAGCTGAAATCATCTGGGATAATGGGTCAATCACTGTCTTTTCCACTCTGTGCTACTTCTCTCCTCTGCATACTCTGTTAGGCCATAATCTCTGTCTGGCTATCTGCCTGCCTGCCTGCCTAGGGAATGAGAACTAGCATAGTCTCCCAGTCTTGTCTCCCCTTCCCTGACTACCTTCCTACCCTCAATCAGTCTACTTTCACATACTCTCAATTGGCAGTCAGCTGGTTACGTGTTTGTTAATAGGATAGAAGAAAGGGGATATGGGGATTATTAAAGCCATGAAAGAAAGGGTATTTCAAGTGGGAAAATTTTGATGAGCATGGCTATAAAGATCTGCAAGTATTTGTCTTTCTCCCAAGAATTAATATTTGTCTAATTATTCTTTGGAAGAGAGGCTGCTGAGCCTCTCTCTTTTCTGCTTTTCCTGTCTCTTCATCCCATTAAAATTCCTCACTGTACATACATCAGTAAAAAGAGAGATAATGTAGCCAGAAACTGGTACCATGGATTCCCTAATGATAAGAGAACGAAGTAGAAAACTGGAAAAATAGGGCTTTGAATCAGGAATAACATTAGAGGCAAGGGTTTAAGAAGAGTCAATCCAAGTGTTTTGTACAGTTCCTGTGTTTTTTAATATTTAAAAATTAGAACATTCTGCATAAATTTAGCAAATGTTTAAAACACACCCATACTACACATAAGAAAATCAGACCACAATCCCAGAACACAGCAAATTCCACTAGGGTTTACCAGGGTTCAAATCCTATTCCATGGTAGGGGACAAGGAAGGAGAGGATCACAGAGATTCAAGAGGAAGGTAGTGAAGAGGTATTTGGTTTTCGTTTTGGTGTCAGGTCTTTTGTTTGTCCTGTTTCATCAGGACACTGAAAATCTTCATAAATTTCAAGGGGATTGCTGGTTCACAGGTCCAGATTGCAACATCCCGCTGTGTCCTTAATAACTTCCTCTCCATCTAGGAGCACTGAATTTGCATCTGTCTGGGAATTCTACATTCTACACACTTACTTCAAGGCAGATCTCACTAATATACTTCAAGATTTTTCCTTTTCTTTTTACCTTCTGCTTTGAACTTCAGTATTTAAATCTTGAGTATTTGTGGTTCCCATTTGCTTGGATAATAGTATCAACAACTCAACATATAGACAAAGCAATAAGATACTATTTTAGTCCATTTTCATATCACCTTAATAACTGAGGCTGGATATTTTATAAGATTTCTTTTTGGCTCACAGTTCTGGTGACTAGAAAGCTAAAATAGTATGGCACCAGCATCTTAACAAAGTCCCCTTGGCTGTATAATAATATAGAAGAGAAGGAGAAATGGAGATAACTATATACAGAAGAGATTAGGCACATAGAATGGCCTTACTTTATAATAACCCACTCTTCAATAACTAACTCATTTCCATGAGTCCTAAACCACTCTACCACACCATATTAATTCATTCTTAAAGACTGAGAACCTATGACCTAATTATCTTCCAATATGCCCCATCGCTTAAAGGTTCTACTACCTTGACATTTCCACACTGAGGACAAAGCTTCCAGCATATAAACATTTGAGAGACAATCCATATTCAAATCAGAGAAAATCCCAAGAAAATTTAGCATGCACACCTAAGTATGAATGAGAATTTAATTCCACATTGGTCTTTTAAAATCTCAGGGTCATTTTCCATAGTCAAAAACATTCTGTAGAAAAAACTCAATTCCTCATTAACAGCAAACTCCCAAGTTTCTGGGTAGGAGGAGTATAAACCAGTTGTTACCCCTCCAGTCTTTCATGACTTGATCAGTGTGTTTGTGTGCCACTAACCAGAATCAAGAACTGTGATTATTGATGTTAATGCTCTTGGTGGATCCTTTCACTGTTTCTGGTATAGGCTTAGAGACAGCTAGTGTGATTTTGGGGAATGCCATCAGTGAGTTATGAAGAGGATGCAGAGGTAGAGTGCCAATCCCAGCCATCCTCATCTACAAGCATTAAAATAGGCTGTTAGGCCATCAGAGACCTCCTGCAGATCTTACCAGATACTTAACTCAGAGTGGAACTGCAAAACTGGGAAGAGGAAGGTGAAGTCAAAATTTTCAGAAGGAAGGAAATAACAGCTATTGAGCCTCAGCTACCTATCAGTTCATCACATTGGACTACATTAGTGTTTCTTAACTCCCAAGAAAATTATTGCTATGCTGTAGTGAGTAACAGAACCTTAGTGGGCTTCTCAGGAAATGCAGTAATAAAACAAAACCTCCTTGGCTTTGTTTCTAGTTGGCTTTTAATCACAGAAAAGTTATTAAATTTTATAAATTGTTCTTACAATTTGTCACTTACAGAAATAGTTTTTTTTGAAATTAATTTTATTGGTACATTTAGACATACATAATGATCACATTCATTAGAGAATGTTTGTGCTTGTACATGATATGTCTTGATTCTTTTTCCCCAATCTCCTCTCCTTCCTTCAACAACTCTTTGCTTCCTTAGCTACAAGTTTTACTTATATCTTCTTTCTATTCCTTTCTGCCTTTTCCCTTCCTTCCATTCTCCCACCTCCATTTCTTGTTCCACTTCCCATTTGAATATATCCTTCCTATTTCCCAATATTTGCTATACATTTTGGTCCTTAATTACCTTTTCCATTTCTTCCTCTAGAAAAACAGTGTGATATTTCAACTTGTGTGTACAGTTTATTTCATCGAAGTATATGAACTCTTTATTTCCCCTGTTCCTTTTTTCCCCATTCCTCCTTTCTAGTTCCTCTTTCTTTGGAACATTTTTTCCTATTTCACAATACATTTTATACACTGTCCCATATTTACACTTTTTGGAATCTCATACCAGAGACACAGTGTGATATTTACACTTTAACAATATGTTCTCAAGATGCATGCATTTATCTAGAAATGTCTCAAGTTTATCCTGTTTTATGGCTGAGAAATACTTTATTGTATAAAAGCCACACCTTTGTTATGCCCATTCCTTGGTTGATGGGCATTTGGGTTGGGGTTCCAAGATTTAGCTATTACAAACCATGCTGCTATCAACATGGGTGTGCATATATCATTCTGGTATGATGGTTTTAATTCCAGTAGGATCCCCAGATAGAATGGCTAGATCAAAAGAGATCTCTAATTCACGTTTTTTGAGGAATCTCCACACTGATTTCCACAATAGTTGCACCAGTCTACAGTGAAAAAGGGTACCTTTTCTCCCACACTCCAGCTAGCACTTGTTGTTGGTTGATGTCTTGATGGCAGTCATTCTCTGGGGTGAAATGAAATCTCAGCATTGTCTTAATTTGCATCGCTTGAATGACCAGTGACACTGAACACTTTTCCATATATTTATTTGCCATCTGTATTTCTTCCTCTGAGAAGTGCATATTCATCTCAGATGCTCATTTTTGGATCAAGTCTTTAAATTTAGGGGTTCTGATTTTTTTTCTATTCTTTAAATGTTCCAGACATTAGTTCTTTGTCTGAGGGACAACTGGCTAAGATTTTTCCACACCCTATAAGCTGTCTTTTCACTCCATTGGTTAATTTCTTTTGTCAAAGAAAAACTTTTTAATTGTCTCTAATGGTTTTCTAGTCCTTTTTCTTGGATTTCTCCAAAAATTAAATCTTATCTTCCATGATTTGTTTCTTACTTTCCAATAATTGTATCTCTTATTTCCTTCTCATATTTAACTTAGTTTTCTTTTTTTACTTTTTAGAAAAATTTATTTAAAGAGAAACAAACAAAAGAGAAAAAAGGGTAGAAATCAAAGAGAATTTCAAAAAAATAAACAGTAAGTAATCACAAGCTGATAAATGACATGCTGTAATCTTAGAAATATTTGTTCAAGCTACAAAATCAAAGCATACAAAGTGGACATTCAAACAATGAGACTGCAGAGTTCTGTTCAGTGATTCAGCAAAAACTTAGTAATATGGTTATCTATCTTACACACTTAAACATACATGCAGTTATATACTTTAGAGCACTTTCTTTTTCTCTCTTTTTTACAATAGCAATTACACATTTTGGGTTTTAATACTCCCACAGTTCTTACTACTACTTTTTACACTAGAGACACAAAGTGATATTTATAAATATGATTCCTATTTATTTCACTAATGAGGATAGTCTCAAGTTGTCTCCATTTACCTATGAAGGCCTCAAGAACATCCTTTTTATAGCTGAGTAATATTCCATTGTAAAAAATGCCACATATTTTTCATCCACTCTGCAGTTGATGGGCGTCTTTGTTGTTTCCAAGATTTACCTATTACAAATTGTGCTGCTATGAACATGGGTGCACACATATCATTGTGATATGAACTTTTCAGTTCTTTTGGGAAAATACCTAGGAGGGGAATAGCTGGATTGAATGGAGCTTCCAATCCTAGTCTTCTGAGAATTCTCCATATGGATTTCCACAGTGGTTGCAACAGTCTACACTCCCACCAAAAGTGGAGCAGAGTTCCTTTTTCCCTGCAGCCTCACCAACATTTGTTATCAGTTGATTTCTTGATGGCAGATATTCTTTCCAGAGTGAGAGGAAATCTCAGTGCTATTTTAATTTGCATTTGTCAAATGACCAGTGATGGTGAACAAAAATTTCTTCATGTATTTATTTGCCATTTGTATATCTTCCTCTGAGAAATGAGTGTTCATCTCAGATGCCCATTTTTGGAGAGGGTATTTGAATTTGATATTTTTCAATTCTTTATATGATCTTTATATATTCTTTATATTAATTCTTTGTCTGAAGGGTTGCTAGCTAAAATTCTTTCCCATTCTGTGGGTTTTTTTTTACTCTGTCGGTGATTTCTTTTGAGGTGCAGAAACTTTTCAATAATATGAGATTGCAGTTGTTCATTCTTTGAAGTGTTTCCTGTGCAGTTTGCATTAGGTTCATCAATTCTCTGTCTACCCTTATGTCTCCAAGATTTCTACCTATCTGGTCCTCCAGTAGATTTAGTGTTTCTGTTTTAATATTTAGATTTTTGATCCATTTAGACTTTAGCTTTGTGTATAGTGATAGGCATGGATCTAGTTTCAATCTTTGGCATGTGGAGAGCCAATTTTTCCAGCACCATTTATTAAAGAGGCTGAACATGTTCAGCACCTTTGTCAAACATCAGGTAGCTGAGTGTCTTTGTAGTTGTGCTTGCATCATCTAATTTGTTCCATTGATTCTCAGGTCTACTTCTTTGCCAGTACCATGCTGATTTTATCACTGTCGCTTTTTAGTATAGTTTCAAGTCAGGAATTGAGATGCCTCCTGCCTTGCCTTTGTTACCCGAAATTGCCTTTTCTATTCTAGCTCTCATCTGCTTCCAAATGTATTTCAGGAGTGTTTTCTCTAGATTTGTGAGGTATGTTAATGTATTTTGACTGGGATTGAATGAAATCTGTGTAACTGTTTTGGGCCATTTTCACAATCTTTAACCTAGTTTTCTTCTATTTAATCTAGTACTTCCCAAACCATATCAAACATGACAATAACATTCCTATCTTGTTCCTAATTTTGCTATAAGTGCTCCTGCCATGTTTCCTCACTTGATTATGTTTTTTAACTTGATATATCAATTTTGGGAGGGAAAAGTTTCTATATTTTTTATTTAAAGAGAAAAAAACAGAAAAAGGGTAGAAATGTTACAGAATCTTTAAAAAGGTAAACAGTAACAAATCACTAGTTGATAAATTACATATTGTCTTTTAAGAAATAGTTGTTTAACTTACAAAATTAAAGCACACAAAATGGACATTCAAGCAGTGAGACTTCAAACAGATCTGTTCAGCAATCCAACAAGAACTTAGAAGTATGGTTATCAATCCTACACACTTAAATATAGATGCAGTTATATCTTTTATAGCACTTCGTAGTGCCTTTGTTTGTTATAAGAGCAATTAACACATTTTTAAAATTTCATTTAAAGAGGAAAAAACACAAAACAGAAAAAAGGGTAGCACGAATACAGAATTCTAAAAGAAAAAAAGAAAAAAGAGAGAAAAAACACTAAGAAATCACTAGTTGATAAATTACATATTGTCATCTTGGATATAGTTGTTCAAGTTACAAAATTAAAGGATACATAGTACACATTCAAATAGTGAGAATGCAAACAGTTTTCCTCAAAGAGCCAACAAAGATTCAGAAATATGGTCATCTATTTTACACACTTGAACATACATATAGTTATAGCCCTTACAGCCCTTTCTTTTCCTCTCTTTTTCATAATAGCAATTAAACATTTTGGGTTTTATTACTCCTATGGTTCTTATTACTTTTTACACTAGAGACACAATGTGATGTTTATAAATATGATTATTATTTATTTCACTAATGCAGATAGTCTCAAGTTGTCTCCATTTGCCTGTGAAGGCCTCAAGATCACCTTTTTTATAGCTGAGTAATATTCCATTGTATAAAAATGCCACATCTTTTTTATCCATTCTGCAGTTGATGGGCATCTTGGTTGTTTCCAAGATTTAGCTATTACAAATTTTGCTGCTATGAACATGGGTGCACATATATCGTTGTGATATGAACATTTCAGTTCTTCTGTGAAAATATCCAGGAGGGGAATAGCTGGATTAAATGGAGCTTCCAATCCTAGCCTTTGCAAAATTCTCCATATGGATTTCCACAGTGGTTTCACCACTCTACATTTCCACCAACAGTGGAGCAGTGTTCCTTTTCCCCCGTGCCTCGCCAACATTTGTTATCAGTTGATTTCTTAATGGCAGCTATTCTTTGGGAGTGAGGTGAAATCTCAATGATGTTTTAATTTGAATTTCCCAAATGACCAGTAATGGTGAACACTTCTTCATGTACTTATTTCCCTTTTGTGTATCTTTCTTGGAGAACTGTGTGTTCATCTCAGATGCCCATTTTTGGAGAGGGTCTTTGAATTTGGAGAGCTTGATGCTTTTCAATACTTTAGAAATTCTGGATATAAGTCTTTTAACTGAGGGGTTGCTGGATAAAATTCTTTCCCACTCTGTGGGTTTTCTTTTCACTCTGTTGGCGATTTCATTTGAAGTACAGAAACTTTTCAATAATATGAGATCCCAGTTGTTCATTCTTTGAAGTATTTCCTTTGCAGTTTCTGTTTTGTTCATGAATTCTCTACCTGCTCCTATGTCTCCAAGACTTCTACCTACTTTGTCTTCCAGTAGATTTACTGTTTCTCTTTTAATATTTAGGTTTTTGATCCATTTATACTTTAGTTTTGGGCATGGTGTTAGGCAAGGATCTAGTTTCAGTCTTTGGCATGTGGAAAGCCAATTTTTCCAAAACAATTTATTTTTAATTTTTTTATTTTAAAGACTATAAACCAAAAGAGGACAGATCTAAGCAGATTGCAACAGAACAATGTAGGCAACACAGCACTTCACAACAAGATA
The DNA here is from genome assembly GCA_004027455.1 of Hydrochoerus hydrochaeris. Lineage (NCBI taxonomy): Eukaryota > Metazoa > Chordata > Mammalia > Rodentia > Hydrochaeridae > Hydrochoerus > Hydrochoerus hydrochaeris. The sequence goes on from PVLA01003048.1 coordinate 41,225, forward strand.
ATTGGATATTAACAGTAGCTATCATAATGTCTCTTTCTTTGAAATAGTAGAGCTTAGCTTTACACACAATAATGTCAAACATAACAAAATAGAATAAAACCCCTCAAGAGAATGAAAGAATTGCAAGGCATTCTGAACCAAATAACCAAAGATGAACAATGGCTACTGTATTATCTCATTTTCCATTTAAAATTTGTTTATACTATCATACATATTAAGATCCAATAAGACACAACATGATAGAACCAATGGTAATAGAAAAACAAAAGCATGGTAGGACTTCAGAGCAAGATGATATTAAATCAACAATGGCTGCCATATCATCTTTTCTTCAAAGTAACTACTCATACCATCACATATATTAAGATCAAACTAAACAATAAAACCATTCCAACCAATGAATGAAAACATAAGACTTCAAAGCAATATATATAATGGTGATCCATGATTACCATAAAATCTTCTTTACTCTTACCATTTCTTACACTAGGGACACTATACGGTATTTATACATGTGAGTTAGATTTATTTCACTTATGACTATGGATTCAAGTTGCATCTATTTATTTATAAATATCTCAATGTGATCTTTATAGATGAATGGTACTCCATTCTATAAACGTGATCATTAAGTAGTACTCCATTGTATAATAGTACCATAATTTTTTTTATCCATTCCTCAGTTGATGGGCACTTATGTTGTTTCCAAGATCTGGCTATTACAAATTGTGCTACTATAAACATGGGTGCACATATATAAAGGTGGTAAGATGTATTCAGTTCTTCTAGAAATATGCATAAGAGTGGAATAGCTGGGTCAAACGGGACCTCCAACCCCAGCTTTTTGAGGAATATCCATTTTGACCTCCACCATTTATTAAAGAGGCTATCCTTCTTTAACTAGAAACTATAATATAGATGGTCTTGATACGCTGTATTGTAAATAGTGCACCAGGATTTAAAACCCACATTACTCACACTACTCTGCTTAGATGTATTATATTCTGTTGCAGTCATTTTTACCTGTACTAGATTTGAGGGCACAGACAGTAATCCCAAAAATAACAGGATATAGTATGGTAATCATCCTTAATTTCCTATTAACTTAATCTAAATCTCTGAAAACCTCCACAGTTTTACCATGACTGATCGTAATCGAACCTAGTCTGTTGGATCGCTGTTTTGTATTGATAGATTTTATTCAAAGCTGTTATGATTGATAATATCAAGTCTGAGAGTATAGGCAACTGCACTTAAGATGACAAGATCCACTAGACTATCCACTATGGTTTGATTATTACCTGTCTTTGAAGTTTTATATTGTCTACAATATTTTATTTTTACTAATATTATTATTTTAGTGCTATACTCAATCTTACTGCTACATTCAGTTATGCCTGTTGATATAGACATTCTATTGAACATAATATGAAACAACACAGTAATCATTGTAGATCACCTTGTACCGTGGTTTTATACGACTTTTTGGTTTCATGTTTTTATAGCAATTTATTTTGTTTTGTCTTGCTAAGTTTGTTTTTCCTTCTAATACAGAAAGTATTGAAATACATGCAGATATTCATGCATGCATAGCTGTCTACACTCTCAATGTTTGACTGTCTACTTTGTATGCTTTAATTTTGTAACTTCAGCAACTATTTCTAAGAGGACAATATGTAATTTATCAACTAGAGATTTTTTAATTTTTACCTTTTTTACCTTTTTTTGGAATTCTGTATTACCTCTACCCTTTACATACTTTTGTTTCTCTTTAAATAATTTTTTTAAAAAAATCTAAAAAAAAGCAAAAAAAAAAAGAGGCTATCCTTCTTCCAGTAAATATATTTAGCACCTTTGTCAAATATCAGGTGGCTGAGTGTTTTTGTAGTTGGGTTTGCATCTTCTAATCTGTTCCATTGATCCTCAAGTCTATTTCTTTGCCAGTACCATGATGATTTTATCACTGTGGCTTTACAGTACTGTTTCAGTTCAGGGATTGAGATGCCTCCTGCCTTGCCTTTGTTGCCCAGAATTGCCTTCACTATTCTAGGTTTCTTCTATTTCCAAATAAATTTTAGAGGTGTTTTCTCTAAATATGTGAGGTATGTCAATGTGATTTTGATTGGGGTTGCATAAAAAATCCGTATAACAGTTTGGAAAGTATGGCCACTTTCACAGTGTTCGTTCTTCCTAACCAAGAGCAAGGAATATCCTTCCATGTTATAATGCCCTCTTCAATCTCCTTTTTCAGCATAGTATAATTTTCAGCATATAGGTCTTATATATTTTTAGTTAGGTTGATTCCTAAGTATTTCATTTTTTTACATGTTATTGTAAAGGGCGATATTTCCATAATTTCTCTCTCAGTGAGCTTTTTGATTGTGTATAGGAATGCTATTGATTTTTTAGCACTGACTTTGTATACAGCTACACTGCTGAACTCGTTTATTACCTCTAATAGTCTTTTAATGGAGTTTTTTGGGTCTTCTATATAGAGTACCATGTCATGAGCAAATAGTGATAGTTTAACTTCTTCCTTTTCTGTCTTTATTCCTTTTCTCTCTCTTGCCTGATTGCCCTGGCTAGTGCTTCCAGAACTATATTGAAAAGGAGTGGTGATAAGTGAACATCCTTGCCTTGTTCCTGATTTTAAGGTGAAAGCTTTCAGTTTTTGCCCATTTGTTATAATGTTGGCTGTTGATTAGTCATAGATAGCCTTTATAAGGGAGAGGTGGACGCCATGTATTCCGAATTTCTGAAGGGTTTTTATCATGAACATGTGTTAGACTTTGTCGAAATCTTTTTCTGCATCTTTTGAGATGACCATGTGGTTTTTGGTTTTGGCTCTGCTGATGTGTTGCATTAAATGTATTGATTTCCATATGTTAAACCATCCCTGCATTCTTGGAATGAACCCCACTTGGTCATGATGTATAATCTTCTTGATGATTTACTGCATTCTACTTGCCACTATTTTATTAAGAATCTTAGCATCAATGTTCATTAGTGAGATTGGCCTATAGTTCTCTTTTTTGGTTGGGTCTTTCGCTGTTTTTGATATAAGAGTAATACTTGCCTCCAGGAATAATTTAGGGAGGATTGCTCTTTTCAATTTCATTGCAGAGTTTAAGGAGTATTGGCATCAAAGCTTCTCTAAATTTCTTATAGAATTCAACTGTGAATCCATCAGGACCTGGACTTTTCTTTGTTGGTAAGTTTTTAATTACATTTTCAATTTCCATAGCTGACATTGGGTTATTCAAAATTGCTGTATCTTCTTGGTTGAGCATTGGTAGTTCATATGTTTCTAGAAATCTGTCCATTTCCTCTGTTTTCCACTTCATGTGAGCAGAGATTTTCAAAGTAGGTATTCATGATCTTTTGAGTTTCCATGGGATCTGTCACACTTTCCCCCTTTTCAGTTCTTATTGCATGAAATTGGCTTTTTTCTTTCTTTCTCTTGATAAGGTTAGCTAGGGTTTGTCAATTTTGTTTATTCTCTCAGAAAATCAGCTTTTTGATTAATTAATTCTTTGTATTGTTTTTATAGTTTCAATTGTATTGATTTCTTCTTTAATCTTTACAATTTCTTCTCTTCTATGAGCTTTGGGTTTAGCTTGCTCTTCTTTTTCTAAAAGTTTGAGATGGAGCATTAGGTTGTTTGTGTTCATTTTGTTTTCTTGATATGACATTTTATTGCTATATCTTTCCCTCTTAAGTCTACTTTCATTGCATCAAACAGATTACAGTATGTTGTTTCTGTATTTTCCTTGAATTTTAAGTATTGCTTTATTTCTTCTTTAATTTCATCTGTAACCCATTGGTTGTTCAAAATGTTGTTATTTATTTCCATGTATGTATGCAGGTTTTGCAATTTCTTTTGCCATTAATTTCTAATTTCAGTGTGCTATCTTCAGATACTATGCATGGTATGATTTCAATACGTTTGCATTTACTTAAGAATGTTTTGTAGGATAATAAATGGTCTATTTTGGAGAAAGTCCCATGCTCAGCTAAGAAGAATGTGCATTCTGATGTGGTTGGGTGGAACTCTCTGTAAACATCTACTAAGTCCAATTTCCAAGAAATATGATTCAGTTCTGTTATTTCTTTGCTGACTTTTTGTCTAGTTGATCTATGTCTTTGTGACAATGGACTGTTAAGATCCCCTGTTATAATTGTGTTCTTGTGTATTTGGTTTTCCGTGTCCATTAATATCTGTCTTATATAGTTGGATGCTCCTGTATTTGGCACATATATATTTATAATTGTTAGTTCTTCCTCCTGAATTTTACCACTAACAAGTTTGTAGTGACCTTCTCTATCTCTTTTAATCATTAGGTTTGAAGTTCACGTCTGCAAATAGAATAGTTTCCCCTGCTTTTTTCTGGGTTCCTGTTGCATGGAATACTGTTTTCCATCCTTTGCTTTTAATCTATGAGTTTCCTTTTGGGTCAGATGTGTTCCTTTTATGCAGCATGGTGTGGGATCCTGTTTTTTGATCCATTCTGTCAATCTATTTCTTTTGATAGGTGAATTGAGGCCATTTATATTTATGGATATCACTGATATATACTGTCTCAACTTTGCCATGTTATGTTCCAGTTGTTTCTTTCTGCTTTTCCTTTTATTTAATTGCTTATCCTAGCTGGTGGTTTCTTTCTGTTGTTGTTTTGGGGATTGTGGTCATTTTTATCTCTGTCTAGTATGTGTTTCAGTACTTTTTCTAGGGTAGGGTTGGTAGACATGAATTTCTTCAGTTGCTCTTTGTCATGGAAGTATCTTGTTTCTCCATTAAATCTGAATGAAATTTTTTCTGTGTACATCAGTCTGGATTGAAGGTTGTTTTCTTTCAGGGCTTGAAATACCTCACTCCAGGCTCATCTTGACTTTAGGGTTTGTGCTGAAAAGTCTGCCATGATTCTAATGGGCTTTCCTTGATAGCTGAGTTCTGTCTTTTCTCTGACAGCTTTTCATATTCTGTTTTTATGCTGTATGTCTGAGATGTTAATTATTATGTGTCTGGGTTTGGATTTATTTTGATTGTGACTTTTTGGTGCTCTATATGCCTCACTTATCTGCATATCAGATTCTTTCCCCATGTTTGGGAAATTTTCTGCTATTATTTCTGTAAATACTTTACGCATGTCATTTGCCTGGACTCCTGTATCTTTGCTAATGCCCATTATTCTTATATTGCTGCTCTTGGCATCATCATGAAGCTTCTGGATTGTCATTTCACGCTGCTTTGTTATTTTTAAAAGTGATATCCTTTCCTGATCACTAACTGTGATCGTGTGCTCAAGGTCCGAAATCCTATCCTCAGCTTCCTTTAGGCGGTTTTGCATGCTTTCAATAGAATTTTTTGTTTCTTGGATGTCTCTTTGAGTTTGTTTCATGAATTCTGCTTGTTTTCTATATTGTTCATTCAAAGTTTCATTCAGTTTCCCAGGCTCTTGTACTTTTTTCTCTATTTCTTCAATAGCTGCACTCAGCAACACCTCTACTAAGATTGCTATTTCTGTATTTACATGGGAGAGTATTTCTAATTTGATTTTTTCTGTAGCCTGATGATTTTTTTTATTTCACTTGCTATCTTTTCAGAGATTCCCAGTGTGTTACTTTTGGGGTCCTCTATTTCAATATCTCTTGTACTTGCTCCTGGTGGACTACATGTTTGAGTCTGCCTTTTGTTTTTTTGATTTGCCATTTTCACTCTTCCTGGTGTTTTCTGTGTGTAGGAGGGGCTCACCCACACTCTTTTCAGATGCACCAAGGTCTTACAGTTAGTTGGAGGGGACTTTACTACTGGCCCCATTTACCCACTGTATACCTCTATTTTAGGGGCATACTGATCACACTGACACAGTTGATCCACTGTATTCCAAAGTTCGCCACCTGCAAGCAAAGTTCCAAATTTTTTCTGTGTGCTGGGATTCCACCAGGGCCCGTGGTCAGGGCCCAAGGCTGGATTCCAGGTCCTGCTCCCTGCTTGGAGTTCGCTGGGTGTTGCCCAGTTAGGCACCTGTCCCTGTGTGTGCCTTTGTGTGGTCTCAGATGCAGGGTGTGGTCTTACTGCCTGGGATCAGGCTCAAAGTCCCTTTCCATGCACTGGGATTCTGCCAAAGAGCGCGGTCAGGGCCTGAGGCTGTCTTAATTACTTTTTACACTGAGATACAACGTCCAACACCACTCTGACTGGAGCCAGCTGAGGTCTTCTGTTCGGGTGAGGGGTTCCTGAGTCTCTCATCTAGCCAGCACAGTAATCCACTGTAGTCCAAGTTTCTGATGTTCCCGGTGGAAGGGCAGCTCTTATAAATATTACTTTCCTTATATTTTATACCTAAATTTATGTCTTCAGATGTTCTGTCACTTGAGGGTGGCCCAGAACCATGAGGGTCATCCACTTCTCTCTCCACCTTCTAGCCTGGAACATTCACGCCAGCCTGCAGGCAGGGCCTTCCCAGGGAGCCTCCCCAGAAGGGTGACTTTCACCCCAGCGCCTATCTCCTATATGTACTGGACCATCAAGCATGGACCATCTTCAGTCTACCTGATGTATCAATTTTATAAAGTTTTTTTAAAAGTCACAATTAGGTGGTAAATATTGGAGCACTCCTTTTCTTCAACCATAAGGACTGTCACATAGATTTCTCTCTTAAACCATTGTTTTTAATCAAAGCAATGCATTTCTTGTTATTTTGTGAAAAAAATTCATAACAAATTACCTATAATGAGAAAATAACAATAGTTAGTACACTGTGTCATTGTCTTAGAAATAACTCAGAGTAAAAGACATATTAGACCATGTTTAAATTACTAAAATGTAACCCACAATGCAATATTTTAAAGTAATATTAAATACAATTTGTTAATATTTTCTTAGAGATTTTTTCACTTTTTTAAATTTAAGATTCAAATGACAGAGAAGTAAAACAACAAGCAATACAGACAGACAAACAACAAGAAACCAAATACAATAACAGTATAGGTTTACAAAACAAGTCGATAGGAATTTGGTAATGGATGTAATATTACACATTGTTACCTAAAAGAGGGTTGCTTAGATTAACAGATACAGACATGTAAAATTGATCTAAACATGACTATTAGCTGTTATTTTCCAATAACTAATAAAATTAGTAGTCTACTCATTTTAGCTATCAAATATATATATTTGATATATGTATATATCACATATATATGTGTGTGTGTGTATATATGTGTGTGTATATATACAAATTTATGTATTTGTCCTTTTTTCTTCCTTCTTCCTTTTCCTTATTCCAATTACTTTTCCTCTTTGAACAATTACTTACCCTTACACAATATCTATTGTAGATTTTGGAACATATATAATTTTTCAATTTCTTCTATTAGGGAGACAAAACAGTATTTATGAGTTTGATTTATTTCTCTTATGAGTATGGTCTCAAGTCACATCCATTTACTTATAAAGTCTCAATCCATTGTTTCTTTATAGCTAAGCAGTATTCCATTGTTATTTCTAAGAAGGTCAAGTTTCCTATTTGACATTTATTAGTAAACCATATTGATAACTACTTCATAATTATTCTTCACTTTAGGAGAATGAATCTGGAAATTATTTCTATAATGCTCCAGAATAGTTTAAATAACATCAAAATTATCTGTTTCTTTAAAAATCATTCAAATTTATAATCCAGGTAGAAGTATGGGTTTTTTAAAAAAGGTATTCTAGAAATAACATGTAAAGAAGAAAGATAGAAAACATGAAAACAATATAAAATTTACTTTGATATAAACCTGAAATGAATATGTCCTTTTATAAAAAGGAAGACAGAAATTTTGCTGGAATTAGAAAAGTGGTTAAGGAAGTGTTAGGGCCATCAATAAAATGTGGGAGAGAATTTCATAGCTGATAGAGTTGTCAGATAAAATCTACAATGCAAAATATTGTGTGGAACACTTTTCTAGTAAACATTGTATGTTGCTTACTTGAAATTCAAATTTAACTGGATGTCTCATATCTTTTTTGCTAAACCTGGTAGCCTACCTCACGAGGAAGGAAGGACTGTATGATCCAATATTTATTTTAATAGATAAATGTGGTTTAACTTGGGCAATTCTAGTGACTGTGTAACTGGAAAATATACCATTTGAATAATAAGAAAAAAGTAGTGGTCAAAAGAATAATCTTTAGTACTATATTCATGCATAATTTGTTTTACAAGGTGAGAAATGTATGTCTGTTTTCTTTTAAAAATGGGACAGTATAAGATCTTATATGATCCCACTGAGTTTACTTAAGGAAAAATACATCTTCTTCTACTCCTGTCTTCCTGTTCTAATCCAGTGAGATAGTGATAGGACTGTAAAAAAGTAAAACATATGAAATAATTTAAAGAAATTGAGATAATTATTCTGAGCTATTTGGTCTATGGGAAGGAAGGACTTTTCTAAAGAAGGAGTAATTAATATTCAAATGTTTAAGATGAATTTGAGCCACAAGTTATTTTTATAATATTCGTTATCTTTTAAAATAATTTATTCCATATTTAAAAGTGTAAATGCAAAATATAATAAAATTATAAGTTTTGAAGTTTCACTCAGAGCAGACTAAAGTGGGTACTTCTATATACTTAATTTATAAAGCAATTAAATTTCAAAACCCTTTAGAAAATAAAATCCAACATGAAAAATACATGTTTAAAAGTAGTTGTCGAAATCTTTGAAGATGGAGCAACCACCTTCTGTGTTTGTTGAATCTACACCTTAACAGCAAAACAAAGCCAAAGGCTCTTAGACTGTGGTGTGCAAGAAAAGCCAAGACACCAACCCTGGACATAAACTATTTCTTCATCAGCACCTAGCATCCTTTCTAGTAAACTCCTGCCTCAGCCCTGGGTAAAGTTCTGTGTAGTTTCAGGAGGGAAAAATATCAAGTATATTCACATCGAATTAGGGGAGAAGGTTGATAGAGAAAACTGTTGTTAATTCCCAAGCACTCTTCCTTGAACTCAGAAAGTAAAAAATCATTTCCTGTTTAGTTAGAGAATTCAATATTATTTGATTGTATAACTGAAATTCTTATTGCAATAGAAAATATAAATTAACTTAGCAAATAATAGTCCAGTTGGCCTTACTGAACTATAGTTTATTCATAGCTGTGCATTTGTACTTTAAGAAGTAGAAATGTTAATCTTATTTTATGAGAAATATATTGATACTGAAATGTGACATGTGACTCTTAAATCAAGAGATTGGGTTTCTTATTTTACAAACGTGAGAATTTGAAATTCAAACAATGATTGACCTTCAAAGTACTCACTTTAGAAAGAATATATATGCTTCTTTTGCCATTGTTTTAAAATATTGGAAAGTCTTTCAGGACCAGTCCAAAGATATACAAGTAAAACAAACAAAACAAAAAACTAGTTCCACAATGAATTTACTTATCCAAATCTCCTATTTTACAAGATGTTGTAATAATCTTCACATAAAAACATTAAAAAATGAAAGGATTCTGAAGAAAGCTGTGCTGGGCGTGTGTGTGTGTGTGTGTGTGTGTGTGTGTGTGTGTGTGTAACAGTGAAATAGGGCTGGGAATGTATTTCAATGGCAAAGAAGCACTTGCCTAACATGAAATGGGGCCCTAGGTTCAATCCTCAGTACTGCCAAAAATGCACAACTAAGTTTTAAAGCCAGTTTTGTATATCTGTAAATACTGCATTTAAAGTGTTACTAAAGGGGGAAAATGACCAAAAAGTAACATTCACAAATGGGTGTGTAAGCCTTTCAGAGTCAAGTATGCAAGTGCTACTTTTTCTTTTAAGAATCTGCTGAGCAAGAAATGTGACTGTTAAACTAATTTAATCTAATTATCATTTTGAGCCCATCACAGACCTATGCTGACAAAACTTTGATTCCCAGACAGTATGGGTTTTCTCTTTTAGCAGGATTGTGATTAAAAACCACTACAAAAAATGGGGGAGGAGCATGGACTTTGGCTGTCAGTGAACAACTGGTACTACAATGGTAAAGTTACATGGGGTCAAGGTAATTCATAGGTCTTTGGAGATGGCAGATGAAATCCTCTCACTCCTATTTGTGCCCCCTTAAGTTCCAAAAATTGCCTGCATTTCTTCCTTACAAACCAAGATGTGAAAACTTTAAGGTTGTCCTAGGTCTCATTCTGCTCAACAAAACCCATTTTCATTGCCTCCCCAGACACTCTGTTCACATAATTTCCTCTCCTCTAGGTAAGGTATTTTTTTCTGTATTCTGAGTTAAAATTTTCTGCATGTTATTCTGTTTGCTTTGGAGGATCCTAGAATAATGAGTTTTTTATAGAAGCACAAAAATCAGGAAACTCACCACAAAATGTTACTGAAGTACTGATATCAGGTTGAATTACAGGAAGCTGAAAAAAGTGAGATTCCTAGAAAAGCAGCAAGAATATAGGTTACTATCTCAAAAATATTATTTCATTCACAACTATAGTAGAAGAAATGATGCAAAATTATGCATGTGTTGTGGACATCAGTGAAGGAGCATCTAAGTCAGCAGCATAAACCTTGCAGCAGATTTTGCAAGTCTACCATCATAAGAAACAGTATTTTATTTATGAAATAAAATTTATGAAATTTATGAAACAATTTCATAAATAAAATTTACAAAATCTCAATTTTGCTGTTTTGTGTAAAACTATACAACTTCAATAGGTCATATAAAGAGGCTGCAGAGTAGGACAGAGAGCCCAGATGAGCCTTGGGTTCCTGAATGTGTACATGAAGCACTGAGCACCTTGTTACCAGAATTTTTTCCATTGACAGCAAGAGCATCAGCAGAGGCTGAAGCCATGGGAGGAACAAACAAAACTGATCCTGGGCTGATGAATGCTACAGGATGTGAATTAAAATGATGATAATTTGAGGGAATTGAAAGAGACACTAGTCACAGGTTCAAACTGAGAAGAGTTTTAATCAAGAGAGAAAATACTTGCAATATGAGAGAAGAAGTAAGTTTGTTACTTTAATGGAAAAATTTTAGAGAAGAAGGTGTTGAAATTTGAGAAGATAGATTAAATTGTCTCTTAAACAATAGCTGTGACATATGGATAGCTATTTTGAGGAGAACAAGATACATTATGGTAGCCATTGTTGATTTTCCTATTATCTGGTTTTGAAGCCCTTTAATGCTTTCATTCTTTCATTTTTGAATTGTTTTATACTATTTTGTCTTGTTTGAATTTATTGTATGTCAAGATATGGACAACTATTTCAAAGGAAAACAAGATGGTAGTAACTGTTGGTGTCCTGTTGTCTTGTTTTAAAATCCTGTTGATTGCACTGTTTTGTTCTGATCTGCTTTGTTCTGTTTTATTTTGCTTTATTCGCTTTAAAATAAAAAAAAGATTTAAAAAGAATATTTGCAACTACTTAGACTTTGGTCAATATAAATTAAAAGACAGACTACAGTCAAGCAATTCTTTTTCCCATCAGTATAACACCCTTCCAGGCTATGATAATGAGGTCAGTCTCCAATAAAAGATGCTTCAGAGAGGGATTATCATGTATATTCTATTAGGCCTGTTTTGATCACCTTAATTGCCAGGAAATCTGAACGATTATAGTCACACAAATGATCAAGTTCAGGTGAGGATGGTAAAGTGAACAAAATATTACCAAGAGACACCACATAATTTAGTTATTGAAACAACATATACTTTTTATCCTGGATGTGTAGGGATGAAAATCTCTTACCCTTATGTGTCCAGTGAACTAACTGCCTTACATTTTTATATTCCATATAACCCATGACCATAAAGACTCTTCCCTTCCTCTGCCATGTATAAGCTACTAAATATTTCCTATATAACCATTATAAGATCTAATTCTTGTATGGGACTGTATGGGGGAGACACTGTTCTACATAATTTTCATACATTGGGGATGGTGTAATCTCCACCATCCTCTAAGGTACATACTGCCATAATCCAGAACCATTTTCACCATCTCAGACAGAGGCCAATACAAAACTTTCAGATGATAAATGTAAAGAATAGGAAATAATATATTCTCCATCATATGAAACCACAAGAAATACTACAGACATTGAAGAACCAACTGAGGGAATCATTTAAGGACCCAAAAATATGAGTTACCAAAAATACACATTTCTGGAAAAAGCAGTGTAGAAATTTCTGTAGAAGATCTAAAATACGTCTGGTTCTTTTCCCTGTCCATGGCCTCCCCAGGCTCACAGGAAAAGTAGACTAAGTTCCTAATTCTTTCTCTTGTCCCTAGCCTCTACTCACTCACAGAAAAGGCAGGCTGACTTTCTGGTTCTTTTCCAGGCCCACAGCCTTCACTGGCTCTAAAAGAATGTCAAAATAAATAATTAGAATTCTATTTTTCACAAAAAAATATTTATCAAGGAATCTACTTAATGTCCCAAATGGATAGTGATCCATTCATCCCAATACCAACACTTGCCATTCTGACACTTGCCAACATGGAAGAAACAAACAAGTTGATCATAGATCCTGCTCTAATTCTTCAATTGTTGGGATCACCTCCAGTGACACAAGTTGTTGAGAAGGGTGAGAAGGGGATAATGAATCATAAATGTTCTATTGTGATTCTCAGAGAGATTCTTGAAACATAAGTAGAAAAAATGAAAGCTTTCTTCAAAAATAAAACCTTCTCCAAAGTGATGGGCTGTGAGTTTACACACCACCGCAACTTGCATATAACTTTCCAGACAGATGCTGATGCACAACAGGCATTTAAATACTTAAGAAGTTAAAAAATTTTAAGACAAGCCAGTCATAAAAAAGCATAAAAGCAATCAAGAGATTGGTTATCAATTAATGGATTCTAGTATGGGCAGTTAGCCATTCAACATCAAGTGTAGTATGCTTTACCAGTTTTTATGCAGCCTGTATAAAAATTCTCACCAACTCAGTTTATAGTATTGTGCCTCAGTATTGGTCTCCAAGTCTAACACCTTAAACACCACTGGCTCCCTTCCCAAATGGTAGTTTTATGAATGGTTTTAATTTACCAGGATCTTATAAAACAAATGCTACAGCTATGAGTATCTTTTGTCTTTTATAAAAAAGCCTCATAGTAGGTCATCCAGTGATACAGAGTACTCAACAAAGAGCTCTGTGTCAGCGGGGACTAGACCACTGAACAGATCAAGTTCAAAAAACATTCTCCTTGAAGGTCACAACCCTACCCTACAGTAACAGGGCATCAAGAACAAACTTGTCTTCCAAAAGAGATTTCTACATTACAGATACAACAAAATGATGACTAAGGTAGAGGCAAGAGACCTCTTTTCAGAAATCAAAGAGCAATACGAAGGTGAAAGAAATTCAAGACCCCTTACTTCAACTGAAACAAAATCTCCAACAACAAAGTTTGACTTATCACTTTCAAATTTTACTGATTTACCTGGAAGTTCATCAAGAATGCCAGTTGGACTCCGTCTGGAAAATAGAATATCTAATGTCATTAAAGATGTCTACAAAGAAAAGGAAAATGAACACTAGAAAGTTGACTACCCAGTACCTGCAGGAAAATTAAAATAAAGATATACCAAATGATAAAGAAGACAATGATACAAAATAACCAACACATCTCAGAAATATCTCCCAATGTTAATGGCCACAACTCACTAATTGAAAGATACATATTGGCAGAGTACTTTACATTCAAGAAATTTATCTATTCAAAAAATATTCATAGACTAAAGTTTAAAGCATAGAAAATAAGAATTCATGCACAAAATCCCCAAAAACAAGCATAGGTAGCAAATTTAACATGGTAAACTTCAAGTCAAAACAGAGTAGAAGTGAAAAGTAGTTCACTATAAACTAAAGAAACAATCCAACAAGAAGAGATAAGATTGATAAACATATATGCACTGAATAATGGAGCATCTACCTTCATAAAACAAATACCACTGAAATTAAAATATCTAGTAAGTCTTTAAAAAATCACAGTAGGGGATTTTAGTACCCTACCTTCACAAAGAGATCAAATAAACAAACAAAAAACAATAAAGAAATTTCAGAACTGAACAACACCCTTGAATATATGGTGTTGATAAATATATATATATATATATATATATATAGAGAGAGAGAGAGAGAGAGAGAGAGAGAGAGAGATTATTTTCAGCAGCACATGATACTTTTTACAAAACAGTTCATATACTAATCCACAAAGCCTGCTCAAGTAAATATAAGATAATTAAAATCACCCTATGAAAGCCATCTGACTACTGTGCAATGAAAATAGTAATCAACTACAGAAGACATTTTGGAAAAGGCAAAATCTCCTATCAAATCACTGACATACTCCTAAAAGACCAGTGGGTCAAATGGAATTCTAGCTCACTGTGGTCAGGGTAGACTTCTTCTAGGGTGGTCGGGGTCTGCAGGACAACTCGTGTTATGGGCCTTGATGGACAGATGTGGCTACTTGGAAAATGGCGGAAAAAAATGAGAGAAGTGTGGCTTGCAGATGAGTGACTGTGAGAATGGACCATCCATGCATCGCTGTGATGAAATCTACTAGATCATGGTAAGATCGCCAGCACAGACCCGGAAGGGCTTGGGACCATCAATCCCAGCAAGTGGGTCCCTCCCCAGCCCCCTTGGGTCATTGGACTAGGCTCCAGAGGTTCTTCAGGCTTGAGTGGACTGTGCCTAGTGACCTTCAATCAACAAGGGGAACCAGACCTGCCTAAGGGGGAGCCAAGCCTGCCTCATGTGCCATGAGGTGAGTTCCAGAATGCCAACGCAGACCTGGAAGGTTCTGGCAAGATTGATCCCAGTGGCTGGGTGCCTGCCCAGCCCCCTTGGCTAAGTGGGCTGGGCTCCAGAGGTTTTGCAGGTTTGAGTGGATTGTGCCTAGTGACCTTCATTCAACAAGGGGAACCAGACCAGGGGAAGGGGGAGCCAAGCCAGTGCCGCACCGCGAGGGAAAGCTTCAGAAAATTGCTGGAAACACGGAAATACAGGAAAATGACAAAACAAAACACCAAAATGCAATCTCAAACCCCCAGCCTATCCCAAGAAATAGCCATGTACATAGAATAAAATACTACACATACACCTGAAATGTATGAAACGATATCAACTGAAATAAAGAAGCAAGTACAGGAAGCTATGAGGGAACTCAAGTCAGAAATATTCTCCCAGGTAAAAGAAGAAATGAAAAAAGTAGTGAAAGAAATACTGAATGCATCCAACAAAGACACAGCTAAACAATTAGAGGAACAAAGCAAAATGATAGAATCCCTGAATGAACAATTTAAGAGACAAACAGAATGTATTAAGCAGATTCAAAGAGATATACAGGGGGCCCGCCCTGCCACCAGGAAATTAGCAGAAGACTGCATGAGGCATAAGCTGTCCAGAACCTCCCAAGTGGGCCCTCCCTGCCACTGGGAAATTAGCAGAAGGCAGCATCAGCCATACACTGCCCAGAACCTCCACTGTGGGCCTGGCCTACCACTGGGAACATGGGGAGGCAAACCAAAGAGTCAAAACTATCCTGGACTGTATCAGCTGGGCCCACCCTCCCACCTGGAATATCAGAAGTTCTCAGCAGGCTCCAGTTAGTGTGAAAAAATTTGGAAAATTGCTCCTAGGTGGCGAACCTTGGACTACAGTAGATTAACTGTATCAGTGTGGTGAGTATACCCCTAAGATAGAGGAGTAATGGGGATAAATTGGGCCAGTAGTAAAACCCCCTACAACTAACTGTAAGACTTTGATGTGCCTGAAAAGAGTGTGTTTGATCCCCTCCTACACATAGAAAATATCGGGCAGAGTGAAAATGACAAAATGAAAAAGCAAAATGCAGTCTCAAACATATAGTTCACCAGAAGCAAGTATGGGAGACATTGAAATAGAGGACTCCAAAAGAAACACACTGGGAATTTCTGAAAAGATAGTGAGTGAAATAAAAAAAAAAACAACTGCATCAGGCCATAGAGGAAATCAAATTAGAACTAGTCTCCCATGTAAAGATAGAAACAATAACTTTAGTAAAGGAGTTGTCGAATGCAGCTAAAGAAGAACTAGAGAAAAAAGTATATGAGCATGGCAAACTGACAGAAACTTTGAAGGAACAATATACAAAACAAGCAGAATTCATGAAACAAACTCAAAGAGACATCCAAGAAACAAAAAATTCTATTGAAAGCATGCAAAACAGCCTAAAGGAAGCTGAGGATAGGATTTCAGACCTTGAGGATGGGATCACAGTGATCAGGAAAGGTAGAACATTTAAAAATAACAAAGCAGCATGAAATGACAATCCAGAAGCTTCATGATGATGCCAAGAGCAGCAATATAAGCATAATGGGCATTAGTGAAGATACAGGAGTTCAGGCAAATGACATGTGTAAAGTATTTACAGAAAATATCCCAAACATGGGGAAAGAAACTGATATGCAGATAAGTGAGTCATATAGAACACCAGTCACAATCAACATAAATCCACACCCAGACACATAATAATTAAGATCTCAGACATACAGCATAAAAACAGAATATGAAAAGCTGTCAGAGAAAAGGCACAACTCACCTATCAAGGAAAGCCTATTAGAATCATGGCATACTTTTCAGCACAAACCCTAAAGTCAAGATGAGCCTGGAGTGAGGTATTTCAAGCCCTGAAAGAAAACAACCTTCAACCCAGACTGATGTACACAGCAAAAATTTCATTCAAATTTAATGGAGAAACAAGATACTTCCATGACAAAGAACAACTGAAGAAATTCATGTCCACCAAATCAACCCTAAAAAGAGTGCTGAAAGACATACTAGACAGAGATAAAAATGACCACAATCCCCAAAACAACAACAGAAAGAAAACACCAGGTAGGATAAGAATTAAATAAAAGGAAAAGCAGAAAGAAGCAAATGGAATATAACATGGCAAAGGTGAGCCAGTACATATCAGTGATATCCATAAATATAAATGGCCTCAATTCACCTATAAAAAGAAATAGATTGACAGAATGGATCAAGAAACAGGATCCCACAATATGCTGTATACAAGAAACACATCTGACCCAAAAGGAAACTCATAGATTATAAGTCAAAGGGTGGAAAGCAGTATTCCATGCAACAGGACCTCAGAAAACAGCAGTGGCAGCGATTCTATTTGCAAACAATGTGAACTTCAAAACTAAAATGATTAAAAGAGATAGAGAAGGTCACTACATACTTGTTAGTGGAAAAATTCAGGAGGAAGAACTAACAATTATAAATATATATGCGCCAAATACAGGAGCACCCAACTGTATGAGACAGATACTAATGGACATGAAACACCAAATACACAAGAACAAAATTATAACAGGGGATCTTAACAGCTCATTGTCACAAAGAGATAGATCAACTAGACAAAAAGTAACCAAAGAGATAACAGATATGAATAATACCTGTGGGCAATTGGAATTAGTAGACATTTACAGAGTGTTTCACCCAACCACATCAGAATACATATTCTTCTCAGCTGAACATGCAACATTCTCTAAAATAGGCCATATATAATCCCATAAAATATTCTTATATAAATGCAAAGGTATTGAAATCATACCATGCATAATATCTGACCATAGTGCACTGAAATTGGAAATTAATGGCAAAAGATATTGTAAAACCTGCATAAACATATGGAAATTAAATATCAGCCTTTTGAACAACCGGTAGGCCACAGATGAAATTAAAGAAGAAATAAAACAATATCTACAATTCAATGAAAATATAGAAACAACATACTGTAATCTGGAATACACTATAATCTGTGGGATGCAATGAAAGCAGTCTTAAGAGAGAAACATATAGTGATAAACTGTCATATCAAGAAAACAGAATGAGCATAATTACACAACCTAATGCTCCATCTCAAGCTTCTAGAAAAAGAGGGGCAAGCTAAACCCAAAGCTCACAGAAGACAGGAAATTGAAAAGGTTAGAGCAGAAATCAATGCAATTGAAACAGAAAAAAAAACAATACAAAGAATTAATGAATGAAAAAGCTGGCTTTTTGAGAGAATAAACAAAATTGACAAAACCCTACCTAACCATATTAAGGGAAAGAAAGAAAAAACCCAAATTCATGCAATAAGAACGGAAAAGCAGAAACTACTACAGATCCCATGGGAATTCAAAAGACCATGAACACCTACTTTGAAAATCTCTACTCACATAGAGTGGAAAACACAGATGAAATGGACAGATTTCTAGAAGCATATGAACTACCAAAGCTCAACCAAGAAGATACAGAAATTTTGAACAACCCAATATCAGCTATTGAAATTGAAAATGTAGTTAAAAACTTACCAACAAGGAAAAGCTCAGGTCGTGACGGATTCACAACTGAATTCTACAAGAAATTTAGAGATTTGATGCCAGTACTCCTTAAACTCTTCAATGAAATTGAGAAAAAAGCAATCCTCCCTAAATCATTCCTGGAGGCAAGTATTACTCTGATACCAAAACCAGAGAAAGATCCAACCAAAAAATAGAATTATAGGCCAATCTCATTAATGAAAATTGAGGAAAAGATTCTCAACAAAATATTGGCAAATAGAATGCAGCAAATCATCAAGAAGTTTATACATCATGACCAAGGGGTTCATTCCAGGAAGGCAGGGGTTTAACATGCACAAATCAATAAATGTAATACACCACATAAACAGAGCCAGAGACAAAAACCACATGGTCATCTCAATACATGCAGAAAAAGCTTTCAACAAAGTCGAACACATGTTCATGATAAAAAAAACCCTTCAGAAATTCAGAATACATGGCATCTCAACATTATAAAGGCCATCTATGACAAAACCAACAGCCAACATTTTACTAAATGGACAAAAACTAAAAGCTTTCATTTTAAAATCAGGAACAAGGCAAGGATGTCCACTCTCACCACTCCTTTTCAACATAGTTCTGGAAACACTAGCCATGGCAATCAGACAAGAGAGAGAAATAAAAGGAGTAAAGATAGGAAAGCAAGAAGTTAAATTACCACTATTTGCAGAGGACATGATACGCTATATACAAGACTCAAAGAACTCCATTAAAAGACTACTAGAGGTAATAAACAAGTTCAGCAGTGTAGCTGGATACAAAGTCAATGCTCAAAAATCAATAGCATTCCTGTACACAAAGAACTCACTGAGATAGATATTATGGAAATATCACCCTTTACAATAACATGTAAAAACATGAAATACTTAGGAATCAACCTAACTAAAAATGTAAAAGACCTATATGCTGAAAACTATACTATGCTGAAAAAGGAGATTGAAGAGGATATTAGAAAATGGAAGGACATTCCTTGCTCTTGGTTAGAAAGAACCAATCTTGTGAAAATAGCCATAATCCCAAAACTGATATACAGATATAATGCAATCCCAATCAAAATGCCATTGACATACCTCACAGATCTAGACTAAACACTAATAAAATATATTTGGAAACAGAATAAACCTAGAATAGCAAAGGAAATTCTAAGCAACAAAAGCAAGGCAGGAGGCATCTCAATTCCTGACTTGAAACAGTACTATAAAGCCACAGTGATAAAATTAGCTTGGTACTGGCAAAGAAATAGACCTGAGGATCAATGGAACTGATTAGAAGATGCAAGCACAACTACAAAGATACTCAGCCACCTGATATTTGACAAAGGGGCTAAACATGTCTACTGGAAGAAGGATAGACTCTTTAATAAATGGTGTTGGAAAAATTGGCTCTCTACATGCCAAAGACTGAAACTAGATCCATGCATATCACCATGCACAAAACTAAAGTCTAAATGAACTAAGACCTCAATATTAAAATAGAAACACTAAATCTACTGGAAGACAAGGTAGGTAGAAGTCTTGGAGACATAGGGGTAGGCAGAAAATTCATGAACCAAACACAAACTGCACGGGAAACACTTCAAAGAATCAACAAATGGGATCTCACATTATTGAAAAGTTTCTGCACTTCAAGGGAAATCACCAACAGAGTGAAAAGAAAACCAACAGAGTGGGAAAGAATTTTAACCAGCAACCCTTCAGACCAAGGACTTGTGTCCAGAATCTATAAAGAATTGAAAAACATTAAGCCTCCCAAATTCAAAGACCCTCTCCAAAAATGGGCATCTGAGATGAACATGCAGTTCTCAGAGAAAGATATACAAATGGCAAATAAATACATGAAGAAATGTTCACCATCACTGGTCATTCGAGAAATGCAAATGAAAACAGCACTGAGATTCCACCTTACTCTGGAAAGAATAGCTGCCATAAAGAAATCAACTGATAACAAATGTTGGTGAGGCTGTGGGGAAAAAAGAACACTGCTCCACTGTTGGTCGTAAAGTAGACTGGTACAACCAGTATGGAAATCCATATGGAGAAGTCTCAGAAGACTAGGATTGGAAGCCCCATTCAATCCAGCTATTCCCCTCCTGGGTATTTTCCCCAAAGAACTGAAAAGTTCATATCACAGTGATATATGTACACCCATGTTCATAGCTGCACAATTGGTGATATTTAAATCCTGGAAACAACCAAGATGCCCATTAACTGCAGAGTGGATGAAAAAGTTGTGGCATTTTTTTACAATGGAATATTACTCAGCTATAAAAAAGGATGATCTTGAGTCTTTCATAGGCAAATGAAGACAACTTGAGACTATCCTCATTAGTGAAATAAACAAGAATCATATTTATAATTTCATATTTTGTCTCTATTTTAAAAAGTAAACAAGATCTACAAGTGTAATAAAACCAAAATCTGTAATTGCTATTGTAAAAAATAGAGGAAAAGAAAGTGCTCTAAGGGATATAACTGCATGTACATTTGAGTGTGTAAAATAGATGACCATATTGCTGAATATTTGTTAGATCTTTGAGCAGAACAGTTTGTAGTCTGACTGAATATTTGCTATGTACCCTTTAAATTTGTAAGTTGAACTACTACATTCAGGATGCCAATATATAATTTATAAGTTACTGATTGCTTAGAGGGGCTTTTTTTCATTGTCCTTTTTCTTCTTTCTTTTAGAATTCTGTATTGTTGCTACCCTTTTTTCTGTCTTGCTTTATTTTTCCTTCACTTTAAAAAAATTTAAAAATGTATAATTGCTATTGTAAAAAAAGAGGAAATAGGAAGAGCTATAAAAGATATAGCTGCATGTATGTTTAGGTGTGTGGGATTGGTAAACATATTTCTCTGTTCTTGTTAGATTATTGAACAGATTTGTTTGCACTCTCACTGCTAGAGTGTCTACTTTGTGTGCTGTAATTTTGTAATTTGAATAACTATTTCTAAAAGAAAAATATGTAACTTATCAACTAGTGATTTCTTAATGTTTATCTTTTTCTTCTTGAAATTCTGTAATATTTCTACCATTTTCCTTTTTTTCTCTTTAAATAAAAAAAGAGATATACAGGAAATCAAAATCTCTAATAAAAGTTGCAAAAACTGCCTCAATGAATGTGAAGATAGAATCTCAGATGTCAAAGATAAGATTATTGCTTTTGAACAGTAAAGGAAGGATCTTCTAACAATAACAACAAATCAAGAAATAATAATTCAACAGCTGCAAGATGATGCAAAGTATAACAATATAAGATTAGTAGGGATAAGATTAAAAGAAGGGGGAATCACAAAAGATATCGAGGCTATTTATAGAAGTAATAGTTGAAAACCTCCCAAACATGGATATGGAAACTGACATATGGATTAGTGAGGCATATAGAACTCCAAATAGCCATAACAAAAACAAAACTAAACCCAGACATATAATTATCACCATCCCAGAAATCCAACATAAATACAGAATATTAAAAGCTGTTAGAGAGAAGAGACATATCACCTATAAAGGAAAGCCTATCAGAATCACAGCAGACTTCTCAACAGGAACAATGAATTCAAGAAGAGCATGGAGTGAAGTGGTTCAGATCCTTAAAGAAAACGACTTCCAACCCAGACTGATGTACCCTGCAAAACTGTCCTACAAAATGGATGGAGAAATAAGATACTTCCATGACAAAGAACAGCTGAAGAACTTCATGATCACAAAACCAAACCTACAAAAAATACTGAAAGACATTCTAGATACACATAGGAAAAAACCACTAAGCAAGACAGACAATTAAACAGAATGGAAACTAAGATACAGCATCAGAAAGATAACATGTCAACAATAAACCAATATATGACAGGTATAACCATTAATGTAAATGGCCGCAATTCACCAATTAAAAGAAACACTGGCAGAATGGATCAAGAAACAACATCTAACCATATGCTGTCTACAAGAAACCCATCTAACCCAAAAGGAAATTCATACACTGAAAGTCAAAGGATGGAAAACAATACTCCATGCAACAGGAACTCACAAAAAAGTGGGGGTAGCTATTCTGTTTGCATACCATGTGGACTTCAAACCAAGAATGGTCCAAAGAGATAAAGAAGGTCACTACATACTAGTTAGGGAAACACTGCAAGAGGAAGAGATAACAATCTTAAATATATATGCACCAAATTCCAGAGCACCCAACTACACAAAGCAAGTATTAACAGAAATGAAAGGTCACATAGGCAATAACACAATTATAACAGGGGACTTTAACACACCATTGACACAAAGGGATAGATCAACTAGACAGAATATCAGCAAAGAAATAACAGAACTGAATCACACCTGTGAACAAATGGATTTGACAGGCGTATACAGAGTGCTCCATCCAACAACATCAGAATATAGATTTTTCTCACCAATACATGGGGCATTCTCTAAAATAGACACTATACTAACCCACAGAATATATTTAAGCAAATGCAAAAGAATTGAAATTATCCCACACATGTTATTGGATCATAGAGCCATGAAACTGGAAATTAATGATAACAGTAACTTCAAAAGCACACAAACACATGGAAATTAAATAATATACTCTTGACCAATCAGTGAGTCACAGAGGAAATTAAAGAAGAAATTAAACAATACCTACAAGCAAACGAAAATACAACTACTACTTACTGAAACCTGTGGGATGCAATGAAAGCGGGCCTCAGAGGAAAATTTATTGCAATGAGTTCCCACATTAGGAAAACAGATTTAACACAAATAAGCAACCTGATATTACACCTGAAACATATAGAAAAAGAAGAGCATGCCAAGCCCAAAGCCAAAAGAAGGGAGGAAATGATAAAGATCAGAGCAGAAATTAATGCAATACAGACTAAGAAAACAATTCAAAGAATCAATGAATCAAAGAATTGGTTCTTTGAAAGAATAAATAAAATTGACAAGACCCTAGCCAACCTAATTTTAAAAAGGAAAGAAAAGAATCAAATATATGCAATACAGATGAAAAAGGAGAAATCACTACTGACCCTGTGGAAATACAGAAGATCATCAACAACTATTTCGAAAACCTCTATGCTCATAGGTTCGATAACACAGAAGAAATGAACAGATTCCTAGAAATATACGAACCACCAAAGTTGGATCATGCAGATGTAAAACTGCTGAATAACCCAATTTCTATAAATGAAATTGAAAATATAATCAAGTCTCTACCAAAAAAGAAGAGCCCAGACCCAGACGGATTCACTGTGGAATTCTACAAGAAATTAAAGGAGACTGAATGCCAACACTCCTCAAACTCTTCAATGAAATTGAAAGGGAAGCAAATCTTCCTAAATCATTCCTGGAAGGAAATATCACTCTAGTGCCAAAACCTGAGTAAGACCCAACTAAAAAAGAGAACTACAGGCCAATCTCCCTAACGAACACAGATGCAAAAATTCTCAATAAAATATTGGCAAATAGGATGCAGCAAATCATCAGGAAGATTATACATCATGACCAAGTGGGATTCATCCCAGGCAGGCTGGGATGGCTTTACATACATACATCAATAAATGTAATCCATCATATCAATAGAGCCAAAAGCAAGAATCACATGATCATTTCTATAAATGCAGAAAAACTTTTGATAAGATCCAACACCTATTCATGATAAGAGCATTACAGAGAATTGGAATAGATGGCCTTTACCTCAATATGATAAAGGCCATCTACAACAAACCAACAGCCAATGTCATATTAAATGACCAAAAACTGAAAGCTTTTACCTTAAAAACAGGCACAAGACAAGGATGTCAATTATCACCTCTCCTATTCAATATAATACTGGAAATACTAGCCAGAGCAATTAGACAAGAGAGGGAAATAAAAAGAGTAAAGGTAGGAAAAGAAGAAGTTAAATTATCATTATTTGCAGATGACATGATACTCTACATAGAAGACCCCAAAACCTCCTTTGAAAGTCTCCTAGACATAATAAATAAATTCAGCAAAACAGCTGGATACAAAGTCAATACTCAAAATTCGATAGCATTCTTATAACTAACAACAAAATCACCGAGAGAGAAATCAGAAAGGCCACACCCTTCACAGTAGCATCCAAAAAACTGAAATACTTAGGAATTAATCTAACAAAAGATGTAAAAGGGTTGTACAGGGAAAATTATAACACCCTGAAAAAAGAAATAGAAGAGAACCTCAGAAAGTGGAAAGACATCCCTTGTTCATGGATAGGAAGAATACATATAGTAAAAATGGCCATTCTCCCAAAATTTTTATACACATTCAGTGCAATCCCAATGAAAATACCACTAACATTCCTCATAATCTAGAGAAATCACTCCTAAAATTCATCTGGAACCAGAAGAGACATAGAATAGCAAAGGGAATTCTAAGCAGCAAAGCCAAGGCAGGAGGCATCGCAATCCCTGACTTGAAGTTATACTACAAAGCTATTGTAATAAAATCAACATGGTATTGGAATAAAAACAGACCTGAAGATCAATGGGACAGATTAGAAGATACATCTACAAACACACTCAACCTCCTTATCTTTGATAAAGGGGCCAAGCATGTTCACTGGAAGAGCAACAGTCTCTTTAATAAATGGTCCTGGAAAAATTGGCTATCCATATGCCAAAAAATAAAATTAGACCCATGCCTATCACCATGTACTAAACTAAAATCCAAATGGATCAAAGATCTAAATATTGAAACCGAAATGACTAAATCTGTTGCAAGACAATGTTGGTAAAAATCTTGAAGACATAAGGGTAGGTAGAGAATTCATGAACAAGAACCAAACTGCATGGGAAATACTTCCCAAAATCAATAACTGGGATTGTACCTTATTAAAGAGTTTTTTCACATCCAAAGAAATCTCCAGCAGAGTGAAAAGAAAACCTACAAACTGGAAAAAAATCTTAGAGAACTGTCCCTCAGACAAAGGACTTCTGTCTAGAACTTATAAAGAATTTTTTAAAAATCAGACACCCAAAATTCAAAGACCCAATCCAAAAATGGGCATCCAAGATGAACACATAGTTCTCATATGAAGAAATATGAATGGCAAATAAATACATGAAATAATGTTCATCATCATTGGTCATTAGAGAAATGCAAATTAAAACCACCCTGAGATATCATCTCACTGCAGAAAGAATAGCCAGGATCAACAAAACTACCAACAACAAATGCTGGAGAGGTTGTGGAGAAAAAGGAACTCTTCTGCACTGTTGGTGGGAGTGTAGACTGGTGCAACCACTGTGGAGGTCAATCTGGAGATTCCTCAAAAAGCTGGGGTTGGAGTTCCCATTTGACCCAGCTATTCCACTCTTAGGTGTATTCCTAGAAAATCTGAAAACATCTTACCACAGTGATGTATGTGCACCCATGTTTTTAGTGGCACAATTTGTAATAGCCAGATCTTGGAAGCAACCTAAGTGCCCATGAACTGAGGAATGGATAAAAATATTGTGGTACGTTTATACAATGGAGTACTACTCAGCTATAAAGAATGAGCACATTGAAATATTTATAAATAAATGGATGCATCTTGAATCTATACTCATAAGTGAAATAAATCAAGCTCACATGTATAAATACCATATAGTCTCCCTAGTGTAAGAAATGGTAAGAGTACAGAAGATTTTATGGAAATCATGGTTCACCATTATACTGCTTTGACGTGTTATGTCCTCATTCATTGTTTCAAATGGTTTTATTCTGCTTTGTTTGAGCTTAATATATGTGATCATATGAATAGTTACTTTGAAGACAGTAAGGTAGCCAGTGTTGATTTAATATCATCTTGCTCTGAAGTCCTACCAGGCTTCTGTTTTTCTATTACCATTTGTTCTATCATGTTATGTGTGTTATTGGAGTTTAATATGTATCATAGTAAAAACAAAATGTTTATGGAAAATGAAATAATATAGCAGCCATTGTTCTTCTTTGGTTATATGTTTCAGAATGTCTTGGAATACTTCCATTCTCTTGAGTTGTTTATTCTACTTTTTATGTTTGACATTATTGTGTGTAAAGCTAAGCTCAACTATCTCAAAGAAAGAGACATTATGATAGCTACTGTTAATATCCAATTGTCTTGTTGTGAAGTGCTGTGTTGCTTGCATGTTTCTGTTCTGATCTGCTTAGATCTGTCCTCTTTTGTTTTATTCTCTTTAAAATAAAAAAAAATAAATTTATAAAAAAAGACCAGTGGGTCAGAAAAAAAATCAAAGAAATTTCAAAATATCTGAAAGTTCATGTCAATATTTTTATAATTCATTGAAACACTTAGGACACATTGACAGCAGTTCTAAAGGAAAATTCACTATAGTAAATGCTCGCATTTGGAAAACTAATAAGTAGCTTTATGAGAAATCCTAAGATACTTGAGAAACATCAACAAACAAGCCCCAAAACAAAATTAAGAAGTGAAGTTATAAAGATAAGAGTGAAAATCAATGAAATTCAGACTAAAAACTTCATAAAAAATCAACAAATTGAAAAGTTGGTTCTTTGAAAGAACAAATAAAACAGACACATAAAATAGACAAGCCCAAGAAAAAGAAAGACTCATGCCAATGCAATTAGAAGTCACAAAGATGAAATTTAAAATACACTGTTGAAATCCAGAACATAGTAACTACTATGAAATATATATTCCAACAAATTAGTCAATTTTGAAGAAATAGATTCCTAGACACATGCAAATTCCCAAACTGACTGAAGAAGACATAAATAGGCTTTACAACCCAGCAACAAGGAATTGACTTATTAATAAAGAATCTCTGGACTAAAAATAAGCCCAGGACTTGGTAGATTCAAGGCTGAATTCTACAAAACCTTTCAGAATATTATATCACTAATACTCTTCAAGTTGTTCAAAGACATTGAAAGGCATGGAGTGTTACAAAATTCATTTAAGGAAGCCAGTATCACCCTGACCCCCAAACCAGACAAAGACCCAATTTTATTTTTTTTTTAATTTTTTATTATTTTGAAGGTAGTGAAATATGACAGAACAAGACAGAACAAAGACAATTGATACAGTGCAGTGAAATTGGTATAGAGCATCACATCAGGTTACTGGGATAGCAGTAATAGGTATCATAGTCGATCATGTTATCTTCACAATAGTTGTTCTTTCAATCAGATATAGCAAAATCAAACCTAATACAGAAAACTGTAGAACTTATCAAAACAGAATATTGAATGGAGCAATACAATTAATCAGAACAAAGCAAAACAGTGGCAACAATATTTGCCTTCAAAGAAATAGTAGAAGGCTAAAGATTTAGCTCAGTAGCAAAAGCAATTGCCTGGCAAGCTTGAGGTTGTGAGTTTGATCCCCAGTATCAAGAAAAAAGGTGGTAGAAGGAAATCCCCCCTATTTGCTATATTGCATATGGTCAACCTCTCAAGAGATGCTCAGACCTCCGGATCCCCTTTGCTAGTGGGGGGGATGGGATGTTTGATTCTCAGCCCGTGGGCCAGTAGGCTCACTGTGGCTTACCAGGCAGGCGAGTGGGTTGCTTGGTTTCCCAGCACCCTAAGTTCCAACATAGCTTGGATCTCAGGAGACAAAGTCCCAATTTTAAAAGAGAACCATATGCCAATCTTTGTAATGAACTTCAATTCAAGAATTCGCAACAAAATATAAGGAAATAGACTACAGCATATAACTGAAAAGATCATACAACATGAGAAATTTGGTTTCATCCCAGATATGCAAGGATAGTTCAATGTACATGAGTCTATAAACATAACATATCACATAAACAGGAGCAAGGTCAGAAACCATGTGGACGTACCAATAGACACACAAAAGGTTTTAAAAAATTCCAACATCCCTTCATGATAAAAACCATCAGGAAAACATCTATAGACGGATTATACCTCAATATGATAAAGGCTATCTATAACAAACCAATAGCCAGCAGCATACTAAATGGTGAAAACAAAAAATATTCCCCTAAAGTCAGAAACAAGAGAGCTGATAACTCCAGCCAGAAGCGTTCAGAGGGCTTAGACTTGCGGGCGTCCCTCAGAGCCCCGCCCTCCACAGAGACTATCCAGCAGCAGCTGGTAACTCCAGACAGAGGCGCCGGTGCCGGTTTAAACTCAGGCCTCCCTTGCAGCACCACCTTCTCTGTAGATGATCTTTGGGGACCAGAGAACTCTGGCCGGAGCCCCACCCTTTCTCCCAAAACCTTGGACTACAGCTGAGAAACTGAACTAGCTTGAGGGGAGATTCAGTGACTGCCTCACCCAAACAGAAGATCTCGGCAGGCTCAAGTCAGTTTGGTGAGTATGCCCCTAAAATAGAAGTGTACAGTGGGTAAATAGGGCTAGTAGTAAAGCTCCCTCCAACTAACTGTAAGACCTTAGTGAGTCTGACCAGAGTGGGAGTGATCCTCCCTACACACAGAAAACATCAGACAAAATGAGTGTGCCAGTAAGGACTCCCCCAACTTGGAGAAAAATCAAAAGGGCTTATGAGACACAGAGGCACACAATAGGGACCCAGTAGGGCCTCAGCTAACACAAATACTATAGACAGGAAGAATTGGTGACCTGGGATAACTAGAAGATAAAGTAATAGCAGGAACTAAAAGTTGACTTACATCAATACTACTAGACTTGACAGCCAAGGAAGAATATAGGACTCACCCAACAGGTCCTGCAGTGGGAAGTCAGGTGACTCGCCCACCTCTTCATTGTGGGACTCAGAAACTAGACAAATATTAACCTTATATTAGGACCAAAAGATACATACTACCAACAGTGGACACTGGTGGGATTGAAGGAACAAATATTAACTTGAAAGGGGGAAAATGGCAAAAGGAAAAAGCAAAACACAATCTCAAACTTTTGGTACACCAGGAGCAAGTACAGGAGACACTGAAATTGAGGACTTCAAAAGTAACACACCAGAAACTTCTGAAAAGTTAGCGAGTGAAATTAAAAAAAAACAACTGCATCAGGTTATAGAGGAAATCAAATTAGAAGTACTCTCGCATGTAAAGATAGAAATAACCTTAGTAAAGGAGTTGCTGAGTTCAGCTAAAGAATAAATAAAGATAAAAGTACAGGAGCATGGGAAACTGCTTGACACCTTGAATGAACAATATAGAAAATATGCAGAATTTCTGAAACAAACTCAAAGAGATATCCAAGAAAAAAAATTCTATTCAAAGTGAGCAAAACTGTTTAAATGAAGCAACACAATTAATCAGAACAAAGCAAAACAGGGCTAACAATATTTGCCTTTAAAGAGATGGTAGAGAGCTGGGGATTTAGCTCAGTGGCAAAAGCAACTGCCTGGCAACTGTGAGGTAGTGAGTTTGATCCCCAGTACCTCGAGGATAGGATTGCAATTAGTGAACAGGAAAGTATAGAACTTTTAAAAATAACAAAACAACTGGGAACATCGCAGAAGCCCACGTCAGGAGTAAGCTGCCTGGAACCTCCCCCGTGGGCCCACCCTGCCATCAGGAATATATCCGAAGCCTGCATCAGGCTTAAGCTGCCTGGAAACTCCCATGAGGGCCTGCTCTGCCACCAGGAAAATCAAAGAAGCCCGCCTCAGGCATAATCTGGCTGGAACCTCCCCTGTGGGTGCACCCTGCAACCTGGAACAGGTCAGAAGCCTGCCCAAGCCTGAAAACCACCTTGGACTGCTACTGCTGGGCCCGGCCTCCCACCTGGAACATCAGAAGACCTCAGCAGCCTATAGTCAGTGTGAAAAAATTTGGAAATTTGCTCACAGGCCGCGAACATTGGACTTCAGCGGATTAACTGTGTCAGTGTGGTGAGTATGCCCCTAAAATAGAGGTGTATAGTGGATAAATAGGGCCAGTAGTAAAACCTCTTCAACTAACTGTAAGACCTTGGTGAGTCTGAAAAGAGTGTGTGTGATCCCCTCCTACACAAAGGAAACATCAGGTAGAGTGAAAATGACAAAACAAAAAAAGCAAAATGCAGTCTCAAACATATAGTTCACCAGAAGCAAGTACGGGAGACATTGAAATAGAGGACCCCAAAAGTCACACACCAGGAATCTGAAAAGATAGCAAGTGAAATAAAAAACCAAACCCATCAGGCTATAGAGAAATCAAATTAGAGGTACTCTCCCATGTAAAGATAAAAATAAAAACTTTAGTAAAGGAGTTATTGAATACAGCTAAAGAAGCAATAGAGAAAAAAGTACATGAGCATGGGAAACTGATTGAAACCTTGAATGAGCAATATAAAAAACAAGCAGCATTCATGAGAGAAACTCAAAGGGACTTCCAAGACACAAAAAATTCTATTGAAAGCATGCAAAACCGCCTAAAGGAATCTGATAGGATTTTGGACCTTGAGCACAGGATCACAGTTAGTGATCAGGAAAGGACAGAATGTTTAAAAATAACAAAGCAACATGAAATGACAATCCAGAAGCTTCATGAAGATGCCAAGAGCAACAATATAAGAATAATGGCCATTAGTGAAGATACAGGAATTCAGACAAATGACATACATATTTTCAGAAATAATAGCAGAAAATTTCACAAACATAGGTAAAGAAACTGATATGCAGATAAGTGAGGCATTTGGAATACCAAACAGTCACAATCAACATGAATCTACACCCAGACACATAATAATTAAGATCTCAGACATACAGCATAAAAACAGCATACTAAAAGATGTCAGAGAAAAGACACAACTCACCTACCAAGGAAAGCACATTAGAATCATGGCAGACTTTTCAACACAAACCCTCAAGTCAAGAAGAGCTCAGAGTGAGGTATTTCAAGCCCTGAAAGAAAACAATCTTCAACACAGACTGATGTACCCAGCAAAACTTTCATTCAAATTTTATGGAGAAACAAGACACTTCCATAACAAAGAACAACTGAAGAAATTCACATCCACCAAACCAACCCTAGAAAGAGTACTGAAAGACGTAATAGACAGAGATAAAAACAACCACAATCATCAAAACAACAACAGAAAAAAAAAACACCAGGTAGGATAAGCAAATAAATAAGGGGAAAAGCAGAAAGAAACAACTGGAACATAATATGGCAAAGCCGAGCCAGTACCTATCAATGATATCCATGAATACAACTTGCCTCAATTCATCTATAAAAAGAAATAGATTGACAGAATGGGTCACGAAACAGGATCCCACAATATGCTTTATACAAGAAACCCATCTGACCCAAAAGGAAACTCATAGATTAAAAGTCAAAGGATGGAAAACAGTATTCCATGCAGCAGGAACCCAGAAAAAAGCAGGGGTTGCTATTATATTTGCAATGTAAACTTCAAATCTACAATGGTTAAAAGAGATACAGAGGTCACTACATACTTGTTAGTGGAAAAATTCAAGAGGAAGAGCAAACAATTATAAATATATATGCACCAAATACAGGAGCAACCAACTATATAAGACAGATACTAATGGACATGAAAAACCAAATACACAGGAACACAATTATAACAGGGTAACTTCATACCCCATTGTCACAAAGAGATAGATCAACTGGACAAACAGTCAACAAAGAAATCACAGAACTGAATCATACCTGTGAGCAATTGGACTTAGTAGACGTTTACAGAGTGTTCCACCCAGCCACGTCAGAATACACATTCTTCTCAGCTGCACATGGGACATTCTCCAAATAGACCATATATTATCCCATAAAACATTCTTAAGTAAATGCAAAGGTATTGAAATTATCCCATGAATACTATCTGACTATGGCACACTGAAATTGGAAATTAATGGCAAAAGAAATTGTAAAACCTGCATAAATGCATGAAAATTGAATAACAACATTTTGAAAAACAAGTGGGCTAAAGATGAAATTAAGTAAGAAATAAAGCAATATCTACAATTCAATGAAAATGTGGAGACAACATACTGTAATATGTGAGATACAATGAAAGTAGTCTTAAGAGGGAAATATATAGCAATAAATAGTCATATCAAGAAAACAGAACAAACGTGAATAACCAACCTAATGCTTCATCTCAAGCTTCTAGAAAAAGAAGAGCAAGTTAAACCCAAAGCTCATAGAAGAGAATAAATTGTAAATATTAAAGCAGGAATCAATGCAATTGAAGCTAAAAAAAACAATACAAAGAATCAATGAATTAAAAAGCTGGTTTTTTGAAAGAATAAACAAAATCGACAAACCTCTAGCTAACATGTCAAAGAAAAGAAAGAAAAAACCCAAATTCACACAATAAGGACTCAAAAGGGAAAAATTACTACAGATTCCATGGAAATTCAAATGATCATGAATGCCTACTTTGAAAATCTCTACTCGCATAGGATGGAAAACACAGAGGAAATGGACAGATTTCTAGAAACATATGAACTACCAAAGCTCAACCAAGAAGATATAGTAATTTTGAATAACCCATTATCAGCTATTGTGATTGAAAATGTAATTAAAAACTTACCAACAAAGAAAACCCCAGGTCCTGCTGGATTCACATCTGAATTCCATAAGAAATTTAGAGACGATTTCATGCCAATACTCCTTAAAATCTTCAACAAAATTGAAAAAGGAGTCCTCCCTAAATCATTCATGAAGGTAAGTACAACTCTCATACCAAAAACAGAGAAAGACCCAAGCAAAAGGGAGAACTATAAGCCAATCTCACTAATGAATATTGATGCAAAGATTCTCAATAAAATACTGGCAAATAAGTGCGATTCATTCCAGGAAGGCAGGGATGGTTCAACATATGCAAATCAAAAAATGTAATACACCATATCAACAGAGCCAAAAACAAAAACCACATGGTCATCTCAATAGATGCAGAAAAATTTTCAATAAAGTCCAACACATGTTCATGATAAAAACCCTTCAGAAACTTGGAATACATGGTTGCCACCTCAATCTTATAAAGGCCATCTATGACAAACCAACAGTTAACATCATACTAAATGGACATAAACTAAAATCTTTCACATTAAAATCAGGAACAAGACAAGATGGCTTTGAAGTCCTACCATGCTTCTGTTCTTCTATTACCATTGGGTCTCTCATGATGTGTCTTACTGGATTTTAATATGTGTAATAATATAAACAAATTTTTTATGAAAATGAGATATATTAGCCACTGTTCATGTTCTGTTATTTGGTTCAGAATGCCTTGTAATAGTTTCATCCTCTTGAATGCTTTTATTGCATTTTTTATGTTTGATATTATTGTTTGTGAAGCTATGCTCAACTATTTCAAAGAAAGAGATATTATGGTGGCCACTGCTGATATCCAATTGTCTTGTTGTGAAGTGCTGTGTTGCTTGTATTGTCCTGTTCTGACCTGCATTGTTCTGTTCTCTTTTTTATTCTCTGTAAAATAAAATTAAAAAAAAATCAGGAACAAGACAAGGTTGTCCACTCTCACCACTCCTATTCAATATAGTACTGAAAATATTAGCCAGGGCAATCAGACAAGAGACAGAAGTAAAAGAAACAAAGATAAGAAAGGAAAAAGTTAAATTATCACTATTTGCAGTTGGCAAAATACTCTATATAGAAGACCCAAAAAACTCCATTAAAAGAGTACTAGAGGTATTAAATGTACAGCGGTGTAGCTGGATACAAATTCAATGCTCAAAAATCAATAGCATTGCTGTAAACAAACAAAAAATTCACTGAGAGAGAAATTATGGAAATATAAACCTTCACAACAGCATCTAAAAAAATGAAATACTTGGTAATCAACCAACATAACTAAGAATGTATAAGATCTATATGATGAAAATTATGCTATGCTAAAAAAGGAGATTGAAGGGGATATTAGAAAATGAAAAGATATTCCTTGCTCTTGGCTAGGAAGAACAAACATTGTGAAAATGGATATATTCCCAAAACTGTTGTACAGATTTAATGCAATCCCAATCAAAATACCATTGACATACCTCACAGATTTAGAGAAAAAACTCCTAAAATTCATTTGGAAATAGAAGACACCTAGAATAGCAAAGGCAATTCTGGGCAACAAAGACAAGACAAGAGGCACCTCAATCCCTGGCTTGAAACAGTACTACAAAGCCACAGTGATAAAATCAGCCTGGTACTGGCAAAGAAACAGACCTGAGGATCAATGGAACAGATTAGAAGATGTAATCACAACTACAAAGACACTCAGCCACCTGATATTTGACAAAGGGACTTAATATGTCCACTGGAAGGAGGATAGCCTCTTTAATAAATGGTACTGGAAATATTGGCTCTCCACATGCTGAAGACTGAAACTAGATCCAAGCCTATCACCATCCACACAACTAAAGTCTAAATTCATCACAGATCTGAATATTAAAACAGAAACACTAAATCTACTGAAAGACAAGTTAGGTGGTAGTCTTGGAGACATAGGGGTAGGCAGAGAATTCATGAACGAAACGCAAACTGCAACAGGAAACACTTCAAAGAATCAACAACTGGGATCCGTTATTATTGAAAAGTTTCTGCACTTCAAAAGAAATCATCAACAGAATGAAAAGAAAACCCATAGAATGGGAAAGAATTTTAGCCAGCAACCCCTCAGACAAAGGACTTATATCCAAAACATATAAAGAACTGAAAAACATCAAGCCCCCCAAACTCAAAGACCCTCTCCCAAATGGGTATCTGAGTTGAACACACATTTCTCAGATGAAGATATACAAATGGGAAATAAATACATGAAGAAATGTTCACCATTACTGGTCATTCTAGAAATGCAAATTAAAATAGCATTGAGATTTCATCTCACTCCAGAAAGAATAGCTACCATCAGGAAAACAACTAATAACAAATGTTGGTGAGGCTGCAGGGGAAAAGGAACACTGCTCCCCTGGTGGTGGGAATGTAGACTGGTGCAGCCCCTATGGAAATCAGTATGGAGATTTCTCAGAAGACTAGGATTGAAAGTTCCATTCAACCCAGCTATTTGCCTCCTGGGTATTTTCCCTGAAAACTGGAAAATTTCATATCACAGTGATATATGTGCACCCATGTTCATAGCAGCACAATTTGTAATAGCTAAATCTTGGAAACAACCAAAATGCCCATCAACTGCAGAGTGGATGAAAAAGATGTGGTATTTTTATACAGTGAAATACTACTCAGCTACCATAAAGGATGATCTTGAAGCCTTCACAAGCAAAGGGAGGCAACTTGAGCCAATTCTCATAAGTGAAATAAATAAGAATCATAATTATAAATATCACATTGTGTTTCTAGTGTAAAAAGTAATAAGAAATGTAGCAGTAATAAAACCCAAAATGTGTAATTTCTATTGTATAAAAGAGAGGAAAAGAAAGTGCTCTAAAGGATATAACTGCATGTATGTTTAATTGTGTAGGTTTGATAACCACATTGCTAAATTTTTGTTGGATCATTGAACAGAACTGTTTTCAGTCTCACTGTTTGAATGTCTACTTTGTGTGCTTTAGTTTTGTAACTTGAGCAACTATTTCTAAGAGGACAATATGTAATTTATTAACTAAAAAAAGTAATAAGAAATGTATGAGTAATAAAACCCAAAATGTGTAATTGCTATTGTAAAATAGAGAGGAAAAGAAGGTGCTTTAAAGGATATAACTGCATGTATACTTAAGGGTGTAGGATTAATAATCAAACATTACTGAGGTTATGTTGGAAATTTGAGCAGAACTGTTTTCAGTCTCACGGTCTGAGTGTCCACTTTCTGTGCTTTAATTCTGTAACTTGAACAGCTATTTCTAAGATGACAGTATGTAATTTGTCAACAAGTGATTTTTTAGTGTTTATTTTAGTTTATCTCATTTTTTTGAATTTTGTATTATTGCTTCCCTTGTTTTCTGGTTTTTTTCTCTTTAAATAAAAAAAACAGGAACAAGACAACAACTTCCACTATCACCTCTTCCACTTAACATAGTAGTTGAAATATTAGCCAGAGCAATGAGAGAAGAGAAAGAAAGAAAAGGAATGTGTATGGGAAAGTTAGAACCCAAATTATTATTATTTGCATATGACATGATACTCCACATAGAAGACCCAAAAAAAATCAACCAAACACTTTTATAATTAATAACCAGTTTCAGCAAGCTAGCAGGATACAAGGTCAATACACAGAAAATCATTAATATTTGTGTATACCAACATTGAACTGGATGAGAAGGAACTTTTGAAAGAAATACCATCCAAGTCACTTCAAGAAACATGACATACTTAGGAATCAACCTAAGTAAGTGAAAAACCTCTACAAAGAAAACTACAATACTCAGAAAACATCAGAAAATGAAAATATGTCCCTTGTTCTTTGATAGGCAGAAGAAATATTGTCAAAATGGACATATTTCCAAAACTGTTATACAGATTAATTGCAGTCTGAATCAAAATATCAACAGCATACCTCACAAATCTAGAGAAAAAAATCTAAAATTCATACAGAACCAGAAGAGACTCTGAATAACAAAAGTAGTTTGGGGCAATAAGAGCAAAGCAGGTGACATAAAAGTACTAGACTTCAAGCTCTCCTGTGAAACAATAATTATAAAAATATTATGGCACTGGAACAAAATAGGTGGATTAATGGAACAGAACTTTCAATGGAATGCAGAAACTTCTACAGACATATTCAACTCTCTGATCTTTGACAAAGAGGTCAAAATCATTCTTTGGAGGGAAGATAGCCTATCCAACAAGCAGTGTTAGGAAAATTGGCTATCTTTTTGTAGAAGAATGAAACTGGACCCATATCTCTCACCATATACTAAATTAAAATAAAAATAGATCAACAATCTGAACAGTAAAACAGAAACATTAAACCTTCTGGAAAATAAAGTATGTAAAACATTAGAAGACATAAGGACCTTAATCACAAGAAATAGCAGCAAGAATCAACAAATAGCATTTTGTCAGACTAAAAAGCTTCTTACAGAAAAAGAATCAGTAGTATGAAGAAATAACCTGCAGAATGGGAAAAAAATTGCCAGATACTCATCAGAGAGGGGACTAACATCTAGAATATACAAAGAAGCAGGATAGGAAAAGCAATCATGACAAACATTAGCAGATGGAAAATTGCACAATATTAGACTTCAAGTTATGTTACAAATTTACAATGATAAAAACAGCGTGGTACTAGCATGAAAACAGACATGCATCAATGAACTCAAATAGAGGATAAAGAAACAATCTCAGGAAAATGCAGCTATCTTATCTTTGACAAAAATGGAGGAAAGATAACTTCTTTCCTAAATGATGCTGGTAAAACTGGCTATCCACATGCAGAAGATTGAATCTAGTCCCACATATCTCACCATATACTAAAGAAAAATCAACATGGATCAAAGATATAACTGTTGAACATAAACAATCTGATGTATGATAAAATGGGCAAAACTCTTCAAGATACAGATATAGGCAAGGACTTTCTGAACAGAACCCCAATTGTAAGAGAAATAACAACAGGAGCCAACAAATCGGGTTTTATCAAACTAAAAAGCTTCTGTACAACAAAGGAATCAAGCAACAGAATAAACAGACCACCTACAGAATGAGAAAAAATAACTTTTCAGCTGTTCTTCAGGCAAAAAACTAATATCTGTAAATAAGGAAGTCAAAAATGACCCCCAAAATAAAAGAATCTATCAAAATATGAGTAATTGAAATAAATAGACACTTCTCAAAAAAGTACAACGGACAATAAATATGTAATGGCATGTTTAGCATCCTTGACTGTTAGAGAAATGCAAATTAAACAACACTGAGATTCTACCTTTCTCTAGAAATCCAATAAATGCTGTTGAAGCTACAGGGCAAAACAATCTCTTCTACTTTGTTGGTAGAAATGTAACCTAGTGCCATCACTATTTAAATTATTATGAAGATTCCTTCAGAAAAATAAAAATAGAAATTACACTTGACCCTGCTATTTCCCTTCTAAGTATCTTCCCAAGAGTTAATAATATATTATAAACCTACATGTATATTCATATTTATAGAAGCACAATTCATAATAACTGAATCTTATAATCAGCCTATATGTCTATTAATAGATAATTGGATAAACAAAGTGTGGTATTTATACACAAAGAAGTATTATTCTTCCATAAAAAATAAACTGAATGTATTTGTAGGGAAATGAGTACACCTTGAGACCTTAATGTTAATTGAAACAAATCCTACATACAGGCTTAAATACCATGTGGTTCTCTTATATCAGAAACCCAAAATATAAACAAAGAGCAAAATAAATTGTAGATAATAGAAAATAGGGAGCTAGAACTTTTGCAAATAGGACATGGGCCAGGAGATGGAGAAGGGGAGTGGAAGGGAGAGATACTCTTTTAAAAAGTTTTAGATATGCACATGTACCAACTCTTCATGAGTAATGTAATCATTATACCCTGCAAACATGTACTAGTACAAAATAAAAATAGAAAAAAATTAAACATTGTCAATTTTTCAAAAAGAACTATAACCAATTCTAGGAAATATAAATAGGGGACATTTTTGGTTTTGTGAAGTTAGTATTGCTATAATACTAAAATCAATGAAAAAAGCACAGAAACTATAGTCCACTGTCATATATGAATATAAGAACAAAAATCCTTAACAAACTAACAAGTAGAATTAAGTAATATATAAAATAGCACATACTATGATTATGTGTGGCTTATGCAAGTAATGCAAGGTTGTTCAACATTTGAATATCAACAATATAATGAATCATATCTGGAATCTAAAATAGAAAATTTATACCATCATCAGGCTACTTAAGAACTGTTAAAAGGCTCAAAATCTGTATTCTGGCATCAGGTTACAGCTTTAAAGGAGTTCATGTTAAGTTATGGGGAAACTGTGACAACAAGGAGAAAACATTTTGCCTCACCAAGATGTGTATCAGAACCATAGAGGTCTGTGGGAATTTCTTCCAGCAACAAACCTCTTCAGGCTTGAAAATACATGTGCAGATCATATGATATGACTCACAGCCCCAGTATTGCCATTTCTAATCAGTTGGTGCTACCAACTCTTTCAACCTCTACTTCCTTATTGGTAAAATCAGCACCAATAGTGATACCTATGTTAAATGCTTGTAATGAGGTTTACTGTTGCAAGCATAGTACTTAAAACAATCCCTGTCACATATTAAATGCTGTTTAGAGTAATTATTTTGCAAAGCCTATACAAAGTGAGAAACCTTTAGGTAATGGCAAAAAATATGTAGAGACAGGGATATAGAAATTTGCTGCTTTTCATGAGACATCACAATCCCTGACTAGAAGTTATACTACAAACCTACTGTAATAAAACCAAAATGGTACTGGAATAAAAACAGATCTGAAGATCAATGGAATAGATTAGAAGAAACAATCACAACTACCAACACACTCAACTACCTTATCTTTGATAAAGGGGCTAATCATG
Source organism: Hydrochoerus hydrochaeris (assembly GCA_004027455.1). Lineage (NCBI taxonomy): Eukaryota > Metazoa > Chordata > Mammalia > Rodentia > Hydrochaeridae > Hydrochoerus > Hydrochoerus hydrochaeris. The sequence goes on from PVLA01003048.1 coordinate 81,028, forward strand.
TTCACTGGAAGAACAATAATCTCTTTTTAAAAAGATGCTGGAAAAACTGGCTATCCACTTGAAATTTACAGGAATAATATACTATGTACACCCTCTAGAACAGTAATGTAATCAATTTCATAAGCATGCAATGGAAACTCCCTTCCAAAGAAAAGAATGAACCAAGAAACAACAAGTTGCACATGAAGATTGACAAGTTAATATTGGCTTTAAGATCTAGGAACTAGCTTAATCCCACATGTGGAAGGGAGGCAATGCTTCTAAGCAGCAAAAAATAAGCTTTATCTGAACTCCTATATAAATCTATATTCCATGGAATCACAATCAGCATATGAAATGATAGCAAGAAAACTTTCCAATACCAAACATTTAGGACAAGAACACTTGCCATTTTATGTGAGATCAAGAATAGATATAGACTCCTAAAATTCATCTGGAACCAGAAGAGACCTAGAATAGCAAAAGCAATTCTAAGCAGCAAAGGCAAGGTAGGAGTGATCACAATCCCTGACTTGAAGTTATACTACAAAGCTGCTGTAATAAAACCAACGTGGTATGGGAATAAAAACAGATCTGAAGATCAGTGGAATAGATTAGAAGATACAACTACAACTACACACACACTTATCCACCTCATCTTTGATAAAGGGGCCAAACATGTTCACTGGAAGAACGATAGTCTCTTTAAAAAATGTGCTGGAAAAATTGGCTCTCCGTATGCCAAAAACTAAAACTAGACCCATGCCTATCACCGTGTACTAAACTAAAGTATAAATGGATCAAAGATCTAAATATTAAAACAGAAACACTAAATCTGTTGGAAGACAAAGTAGGTAAAAATCTTGAAGACATAGGGGTGTGTAGAGAATTCATGAACAAGAATCAAACCACATGGGAAATACCTCCCAGAATCAATAACTGAGATCACGTCTTATTGAAGAGTTTCTGCATGTCGAAATAAATCTCCAGCATAGTGAAAAGAAAGCCCACAAATTGGGAAAAATCTTAGTGAACTGTCCCTCAGACAAAGGACTTCTGTCTAGAACATATAAAATTTTTTTTAAAAAATCAGACCCCTGAAATTCAAAGACCCAATCCAAAAATGGGCATCTGAGATGAACACACAGTTCTCAGATGAAGAAATACAAATGGCAAATAAATACATGAAAAAATGTTCGTCATCTTTAGTCATTAGGGAAATGCAAATTAAATCCACACTGAGATTCCATCTCACTCCAGAAAGAATGGCCAGGATCAAGAAAACTACCAACAAAAAGTGCTGGAGAGGCTGTAGGGAAAAAGGAACTCTTCTGCACTGTTGGTGGGAGTGTAGACTTGTGCAAGCACTGTGGAGGTCAGTCTGGAGATTCCTCAAAAAGCTGGGATTGGCAGTCCCATTCAATTCAGCTATTCCACTTCTGGGCATATTCCCAGAAGAACTGAAAACATCATATCACAGTGATATGTATACACCCATGTTTATAGCAGCATAATTTGTAATAGCCAGATCTTGGAAACAACCTAAGTGCCCATCAACTGAGCAATGGATAAAAAAAGATGTAGTATTTTTATAGAATGGAGTACTATTCATCTATAAAGAATGATCACATTGAGATATTTATAAATAAATGAATGCAACTTTAGACCATACTCATAAGTGAAATAAATCAAACTCACATGTATAAATACCATAGTCTTCCTAGTGTAAGAAATGGTAAGAATACATAAGTCTTTATGGTAATCATGGTTCCCCATTATATTGCTTTGAAGTCTTATAAAGTTTTCAATCCTTGGTTGGGATAGTTTTATTCTGTTTTGTTTGATTTTTTTATATGTGATATTATGAACAGCTATTTTGAGGAACACAAGACATTATGGCATTCATTGCTGATTTGCTATCATCTTGCTTTGAAGTCCTACCATGCTTTTGTTCTTCTATTTCCATTGGTTCTAAATGTTGTATTACATTGGATTTAAATATGTATGATAGTATAAACAAATTTTTTATGGAAAATGAAATATTATGGTAGCCATTGTTCATTTTCTGTTATTTGGTTTTGAATGTCTTATAATACTTTCATTCTCTTGAATGGTTTTATTCTATTTTGTCATGTTTGATATTATTGTGTATGAAGCTAAGCTCAACTATTTCAAAGAAATGAGACATTATGGTAGCTACTGTTAATATCCAGTTTTCATGTTGTGAAATGCTGTGTTGCTTACATTTTTTCTCTTTTGATTTCTTTGTTCCATCCTCTTTCATTTTATTCTCTTTAAAATAAAAAAAGAAATTTGCTTCCTTTTTTTCTGCTCTTATGCCCAATAACACTGAGATCCATGGTTCTGCTAAGAAGACAAAAATCAGCAGTTAATTAACAAAAAGCAATGGTAAGAGAATTTACAATCTTCTACCTTTTAAAGTATTCTTTGGAAAGTTGCAGATGTCCATTAGGTTTGAAAATCTTTCATATTAGAAAGGCTACATCTCTAAGAGATTTGTCTGAAGTTATTTCCAATTTCGAGAGGGCATACATGATACTGCTATGATGAGGAACAAAAGTGATGATTAGCTACAACATGAAACAATTTCTGACCAATTGTCTATTGTGATGAACAGATTTTACATGCATATACATGTCTCTTTATTTGACTAAAAACAGGGAGTTCATCATTTTAAAACATGTAATGGGGTGCCCCTCAACAACCACAAATTCTCTAGGTTGTCATTTCCTTTATCATTTATTTTATGAGTGATGGGCGATTTGGGCCAGCAGTTTAGAGAAAGTCTAAACAGAGACCCTTAACATCTATTGACCCAGTAATGGAGTGACATCATTAACAGCCCCTGGTGTGGCTTTCTAAAACCTACATCATTACCCTGGTGTTCAGAACTTCCCAAAAGACTTTTGGCTTCCATTTCACCTTTGGCAAAGGAGCTACTGCAGGTTTTCCTAGAATTCTTATTCACTGGAAGTCTTATTCAGTACTATTTTGTACTAAAAATGAATTGTGAATTATTTCTGCTTACACATTGGGAGGGATGAAATACTGTGCATCATTCATCAAAAGTGTCCAGTCTTTGGTGTGTTAAATGTGGTTGTCTCCTTAAGGACCCATCTCAAATCCTTTTGTTAATATTCACAGATTTTGCTGAACACTTAGTTCATTTTATCCTGGGGCTATTGAGGAGAATCTTAATCCAAGAGCTGCCTTTCCAGTCTCCTTTCCAATTACGCCCATAGAGTAGAAATGGTTTCTCTGAAGTCCTATGCCTGGTCCTAAACAGGGACAGATCTCATTTTGCTGAAAGGATTAGATTTATTCCTTTAAAACACTCTATTTCCAGAATAAATTCCCTGCTTTGCAAGTGCAAGGTCATGAATTCAATCCCCAGTACAAAAAAAAAAAGCCACTCTACTTCATACCCACTATATTCTATGACTAAATGTATCCTTGTCTTTATTTTCTGGAACTGAATAGAAGCTCTGAGTTTCTAACCAGAAAAAGCCCTTTCTTCAAGAGAATCTTCCTACCTCCTTCTTCATTGAATTGATACACCAGTTTGAGAAAAATACTCCTCAGGAGCTATCCCATGCAGTAGGAATGTAGGAATGCATTGTCTCACTGCAGGCCTTTTTGTTATGAGGACAGCCCCTCAGCAACACATTGTAAGAGGGGGAAAAAGGAAGTACATGGTCTGAAAATGGACCTGCTACAGTCAAGTATCTGGTATAATTTTATTCAGTAGTGAAGGGGGCCATTGAAATGTAAACTCAAACATGAATGTCTTACAGAGAGTATGTGAAGAGAAGAGGGGAAATACTGGAACATTTCTCTTTCCACTATGAATTAATGTCATTTCTTTGGGATGGAATAAGTGCCTAGCCAGGGCTGGGGGAAGACAAGAAGGCAATTATATCATTTTTGTCCAACTGAAGTGACAATTTCCCCCATTACTTAGTGCTCCCTGAGTTTCTTCATCTCCTTAACATATCTCCTTATTTTAGGTGAGAGAAACGTGTTTCCTTTGAGCTCCTAAAGGCAGAAATAGAATCTTCATATTATGTCTGCTAGATAGGATTCTGGAGCCAATAATGTATATTTTCCTAGGCAGCCATCAGTCTCAAATCAAAAACCATGAAGCATTCTCAACCTCTGGATAAATCTATTTGCTCTCTTGACCTAATATGGAAATAAATAAACCTCATCTAAATACCTGATATGTATTAGGGTCTTTTTTGTGTGTGATGGAATGATGATAAGGCAAACAGATGAAACTGGAAACTGACTGCTTGGTAGATGAGACAACATCCAGGTGTAGATTCTCATTCCTGTATTTCCTGATTTTATTCTCACTTTTCATCATTTTGGCTCATCTCAAGGCATCTTAGATCCCTGCCTTATCATTATTTCTTCTACTGTCAAAAAAGGCTGTAATGAACTGGGGAGTGGGGCAAAGACACAATGAGAGGTAAGCGTAGCCTCTAATTGACCTGGTACTCCCTGCTCTTTACCTTTTGAGGGGTTGAAGGGAATGAAAAAAATTGTCCCATATCCTCATGATCCAAGCGCTGCCATGTTCCCATATTTCTCCCCACAGATAAACTCAGAAACTATGTTTCCATTAAGTCTTTGAAAAGTATATTACTATACAGAATCAAAGACAATTTTTGTGTCTCTTAGGATGGGGCCAGCAGTACCTGACAAGAGATCTCCATAGGTCCAACTGGAGAGCTCGCCTCATGCCATGACCTCTCATTTCAAAGACTCTCCACCAACCCATTCTTTCAGCCACCAGGGTCTGGGCTAGAGAATAATGTAATTCTCCATCCAGAAAAATCCTTTGAATTTCTGCAGGGTAAGTACTGTCCAGGTAATTACTCAGAGTAATTTTACAACATTTATGCCACAGGCTCACCAGAATTCTAAATTCAGTCACTACATTCATTTCACCTCAGTTAGACAAAAAATTCACAGAATGCCAGATCTTAATCAAGGCTTTAGAGGTCTATGTTGTCACATGTTAAGATATCTTCATAGGTTGAACTAATAGACTTCAATACCAGTCCTTTTTAGCTCTGTTCATGCCTTCTGTAACCATGATGACTTGAGAAAATTTCTTAATGTATTTGGGCCTTGAATTGTGAAGATTAAATATATTTTTGTCAATAGAGTCTTCGTATGGTAGCTGGCACAGAAATGTAGGCTGTTACAAGTCTTCAGTCTTTTTGCTTAACTAGCTCAATGTTGAAATTATGCTGTCTCTGGATTTACCTGGTACTCATGTAACTGACTTCCACATAATCAACTGTTGAAAACACATGCTTTTTGCAAAGATTAATGAAAAGATAAGTAATAAATTTTGAATTGGAAATGCAGACTTTGAAGAGTTTATGTAAGAGTAGAAAAAGACTACTCAGAATTATACATGCCATATACACTCATTGATTTAATATTTACAGTATACTATGATATGCAAGAACCTAAAAATTAAAAAAACTATCTCTCCAACTGTGAACCTTCCTCTAGAATTGAAACCAGTTGTGCTTTGTTTAAATGTCTCCCCAAAGCCGCATGCAATCATGGAGGAGGTTGAATCTAGCGTTTGTGATTGGTTTGTTGTGTAGCACTGGGATTGGTGGTGTAAGTGCTGCACTCACCCAGGGGCCAGTAGCCCACATACAATGTAAGGGAGAGAAGGAGGTATGCCTTCCCCTTTTTTGCCCTGTTTGTTCTTGTTGCTTGCAGCCAGCATGAATGGTTGTCCCTTAGCCATGCCACCATGCCTTGCAGCCAGCTGAGTACGGACTGAAACCTCCAAAAACTGTAAACTAAATAAACCTTTCCTTTGTTCATTTTAGGTGTCAGCTATTTTGTCTCAACAATGAGAGAAAGGTAACCAAGACAAAACCCATGTGCTCAACTAAACAGAAATGTATGTGTAGATCAGTGGTTCATGAATGGGACAATTTGTGCATTCCATCTCCAGGAACATAAAGACATACCAAGAGATATCCTTGGTGGTCACAACTGAGGGGACTGTGGAATCTCTAGGTAAAGGCCAGGGATTTAGATAAACATGACCCAGTGCTTAGAACAGCCCCTACAACAATGACCTCTTTGGTACAGAATGTTGATGGTGCTAACAGTAACAGACATGTTCTAGAGCAAAATGAATAATACTTCTCACATCTTTATATTTAGATTCAAGGTAGAACTCCATTTTTGAGACTGGCAACCCTGGATTAGAATAATCATTCTGCCTCTTACTGAGCATGTACCCATGAAAAATATGCATATCATCTATGAACCTTAGGAGAACATGCCTAAGGGAAACATGAGTCAGAGCAGTGAATACTGATATCTAATTTAGAGAATGGAAACAAAGAGTTAAAGAAGCTTTATGTACAGTGCCTAACACAGTTCCCCTGCATACCACTTTCTTCCTTCTGAGATGAATTTAACCTAAATATAAATGCCCTAAAATGCATCAGAGTGTCCTAAAAAGCTTCTGGAAATAATAGCATAAAAGAAAATAATGGAAGGAAGCCTTACTGAAGTCCTGAGGGCCCTCTCAGTGTGGTAACATCAAGAGTACCCATTAACTGTGTTTCTGGGATCCCCAAATTGTGCCTGCATACAAATCAGTGTGGCTAAAGATAAAGCATGAATATTAGTCTACTAGAGAGAATTATACGAACAAATATTGGTTCCAATTCCTATCTGAGTCCTGTAAGCAAAATGTGTGCCTTGAATACTGACTCAGATTGAGGGCATGTGAGTTGAGATCTTCTGCTGGCAGGTCAAATTTGGATAAGTCATTTAACTTTCTTCTTACCAAGCACTCCTGTCAACATTTAAATTGTGTTATCCTAGTGTTACTAAATGTTAATAAATTAAACTAGTTTACACAAAATCTGGTACATTGCTGAGCAGAGGGACAAAGCACACTGGTGGAATCCCCCAATAACTCTTATCCTTTCTGCCTGGAAATGACACACTATTTTTCCCTTCATAGTTCTTGGACCATATATAGACATGTGTCAAACCTGTGGTAAATACCAGGGTTATTTGGCCTGAAAAGGATCTCTAGAATTAACCAATCCATGTACCCTCACAGGTAGATCTCCACTTCCTAAGGATGTGATCTCCACCATCATCTGATTCAGTATGAAGAATCTTGAGTGAACATCCATAGACACAATACTGGGGATGTTAAAAATGATTATCTTCCAAGTAGAAAAATGTGTCCACACTACTAAAGACCCAGAATATTTAACCAAGGGCCTGGATCCCACAGCAATGACCTGCATAAGTCCAGGTGAAGGCCTAGAACCCATGACATTGCCTCCTATGAGTCCAACTGTAGGCCTAGAACCCATGACATTGCCTCCTATGAGTCCAACTGTAGGTCTAGAGCCCAGGAGAAGGACTCATACAAGTCTCTTTTATGGATCTGTGCTTGGAAGGCCCAAAGGTCAGCGGTGGAAGCTAGAAAGTCTATGCCAGCAGGGTGAAGGAGCTGTGCTGGTAGGTTGAGGGTTCTACACTGGAGCTGAGAAGTCATGCTCAAAATAAGAACCAAGACTGCCCTGAAAAGTATCATAGCCATCCTCAGCGACACGGAGTTCCCAAGCTCCTCCAACAGTGAGAATACTTGAGTACATGCCAGAAAGCCAGCATGACAAGTTTCTCCTAGATTGAATGGTACATGTCTTCCCCTCCAGAGCCAGGAAGAGATGCTCAATGTAAGGATTAGAGCTTCCCTGAAGTAAACCACAGCCGCTCTCACCAGCAAGGTCCCAAGCTTCTCTGATGACCATGATCAAATTCATATGGGGGAAGCTAGTCATCATGAGCTCCTCCAGGAGAACCAACAGCTCGAAACAGCAACACTTAAGAGAACCCACAATACCTCACTCTTCTTCTCCACATCTCTATTTATGCTGGCAACTTTCCTCAGATGGACAGTCTATGTTCAGCACCATACTGATTTAATTCAGCTGGTGTTTAGTTGGCCACTAGTTTTTAATCCATAACACTGATCATACTGTGGAGAAAACAAGAATTAGAATCTTACTGCTACTTATCTGAAGAGGATCTTAGTCTCTGTGAGGCTGAATATGGTCACCTATGAAATGAGATTCACCATAACTTCTTTACTGCCATCTGACTAAAGTCACCACTCAGCCCATTTCTTCAAATCCCCTATATTGTCTGACCCTTATGTTATCTCACATCCAGTTTTACATGAGAGAATCCCTTTTCCTTTGAACTCTTGTAAAATGAGATCAAAGCCCACACCACAAAATACACTCTGATTTTTGCAGGCAATAAATCTCAACCTTAAGACTAGATAGAGAAGATAGTGCATAAAATCAACTCCAGCAGTGTAAATAGTCCACAAGGACAACTTCATCTAAGTCTAAGAAGCTCTTTAGCATCTCCCAAATAGAATAGGCTGTAAACAAGTCTCTTCCAGTGTGCTTGGTTTCGAAAAGAATTTCCACTGTTTCCATCATGTCATTAAAACTTAATGTATATAATGTGAGCCAACTAAAAAGTGAAATACTTAGGGATAATATAAAGGTAAAACACAAATTTATCATCTCTGAAGTATAAAATTAGGAGTTCAAAGTGAGATTTGATTTCTGTTATAAAAGTGTCCCAAATATTGGTTATAACAGCAGAAAGTTTGCATATCTTAATAACATTTCTACATTGTATGTCATTTGTAAATCAACCATGAAAAGGTATTTATTCCACAAAGAAAAATGAGATTTAAAATTTAAAAATTACAGATATATCTTGTCAATTTAACATATGAAAATTTTAATACTTCATCTTTTATGTTGTATAATTGTGTACAACTTAAGATTTCATTAGTAACTGCATGAAAGTTCCTTTCACACATTTTAAGTACTTTTGATGGCACATATTTTAAGGAAAATCTACTTGAAGTATTTTTAAAAGGCTTTAAACTAAACATGAAATATGCTCAACATGAAAATATGCTCAGATTCACCAATAATCAGAAATTTAAATTAAGACAATGGATACTAGTCTATCTGACAGACAAAAAAAAGAAATCTGTCATGATTTATACCTACATGTCCCACCAAAGACTCATGTGCTCATAGTTGGGGATTTGGGGAGGTGATTAAACATGAATGTATGATACTCATCAGAGGATTAGCCCATTGATGAGTTTGTAGCTAAACATGATATTGGGAGGTGAGGTATAAAGGGGATAAATCAAAGGGGGCATGTTTTTTAGAAGTTTTGTTACCTGATTTTGGGGTGTTTACCTTTTACTGTCTAGGTTCTTCTCATTTCAAACAATGAATTGAGCAAGACAAGCAAAAACGGTACAAAGTTTATTTGAAAAAAGGAAAAGTGAGAAGCTTGCTTTGCAAAGCAAACTTGGGTCAAATAAAAGAAGTTGTAAAAAGTACACCCTGAGAAACACAGGGTGGGCTACTGTGTGGAAAGATATGGTAGTGAGCTCCATGGCATCTATGTCTTTTTATTCTGTCCAAACCTCTCAGGAACCTGCAAGAACTTTTACATATGGAGACTACTTTTTGGCTAATTTGATCAGGGAGACCTGATGTAGTTTCCACAAGTAAAATTCAACTTGGTCTTAGCTAGACATTTAGGATTTCCTCTAATTTTGCTAATGAATCCCTTCCTACCAAGGGAGTAGAATACTTTGGAGCAATTAGAAATTCATGGTTAAACACTTGGCCAAGTAACACATCAGAAAAGGAGTAAAGAATCTTTGATTAAGGGTACCCAAAACCCCAGCTATGGCCATAGACCTAGAGAAGAGTTTTCCAGAGAAAGAAATCAAAACAGAATGAGCCACCCCTGTATAAATAAACTCTTGAATTGGCTCATCCACAACATCTAAGATTATACCAGGTTCATCAGAGGAGATGATTAACTCCTTCGCTGGTTGTCCCTGGGATTTTCTTAGGTGACCTAAATGGGTTTAAAGCATTACCAATTACAATATCTATAATCTTAGCCTTTCTATTTTGTCTCTCCTTTGAGTACCAATTGTTTTTACTTAAAGAAAAAAAAAGCAAAACAGAAAAAAGTGTAGAAATAATACAGAATTTCAAAGAAAATGCTAAGAAATTACTAGTTGATAAATTTCATATTGTCATCTTAGAAATAGTTGTTCAAGGCACAAAATTAAAGCATAAAAAGTACTAATTGTTGAACGCAGAAAAGGCTATGTCCAGCAATTGGTCATAGATGTCTTTGGCCTCATTTGAATTTTTGTAGCATATGCTAAATATCTGGGGCTGATTGACAGATTAAATTGTGTCACACTAGTGCTTTTCCCTCCCTAAAAGATGAATCTCCATTAGTATATTTATGGAAAACTTTTACTAATCTGTTATAGAAGAGAGCTGGATGTCCTTCTGTGCCTTGTATGACACCATTCACTTTATCATAGTTAACAGACTTTTTAATGAACATTTTTATCTCCATGATAAAAGGTGCTAGCATATTTGGCATCACTTTTTTGCCCACAAGTAGTATTATAGTCCCTGTTTTGTCCTTTTGAAGGGAGAATGGCCTCTCCTGGGTGGTTTCCTTCCTTTTTGAAAGCATATTGATTATCTGCATAGGTCCTAGTCCTCTTTATGAGTTTTTGTCTTTCATCTGTGGTACAGAAAATAGCCAAGATGAATTGGATCTCTTGTCATGGAAATGCAACAGTCAAGGACTGAACTGCATCTGCAAGCTAACTTGGGTCTTCTGACAATTGGCTTAGTCATTCCTTACACTGTTAGACATTTACTACTGAAAAGAGAAAGTCCAATCAAGTAATTCCTTCTACCTCTGGGACCTCTCTGAAGGGTAGGATAAATTGTGAATTACAGTAATAAATATCACTTTAGGTTTGGCCTAAAGGTCTTAAATCTGTCTGCGTGTACCTAGTGGGACTTAAGGCTATTTGAGAAACATGATAAGGGGACTGAGAAACACTGGGTTCCTCTGGAGAGCTAGCATCTGATGAATATCCTGAGTCATTTAGAGGGGATAGACTTGATTTATTGGCCTAGCAACTATAAGGAGAAGGTCGAGGACACCTCCCACTCTCATCAAACAGGTCACAGAGACACATATTCTCTTGAAAGACACGCAAGGGACTCAAGACAGAGTCATCCAGAATATCTTTCTCCTCATCAAGGACTACTCTAAATATCATAGCTACTGAGCATTCTCTTTGGTTGTTTGTTTGTTTGGGGTTGTTTGTTTGTTTGTTTGTTTGTTTTTGGTACCAGGGATCAAACTCATGACCTCATGCTTGCCAGGTAGGCGTTTATGCCACTGAGCAAAATCCCCAGCCTCCTGAGCATTCTCTTTGATAGAAATACAAAAGCGTGCACATAAGGGATTTAATCTGACCATGTATGTTTTAAGTAGAAATGCTGTAACTGGAGAGTAGTCTCATAAAGTATCACCCTGATCCATCACTCATCACTGTTCAGTTCACATTGAGCCCATATTGCAACAGTAAGTAACAGTTTCAGTTTCAGATTGTCAGGATCAAACCTTTCCCATTCATCAAGGGTATGGGCTAATAATGTTCAAGACGGTGAAATCCATGAGGTGGTAAGGTCCAAGAGGTTTCCTCATTGGCTTATTTTGAGGCCTATGGAGAGAAGGAGACGACTAGATCTTGGCTTCTGAAAATGGTGTCCTATGCAGAAGGCAACCTGAGCACCTCGCGCAGTATCCCTTCTGAGATCCTAACACAAACTAGACAGACATCTCTAACCTTTAGAGTGGTGCTGGCATCATACACAAAATCACATAAGAAACCCCCTTGATGGCTTATGTCTCCATGTTTAGGACCCATTAACTCATTAGGGAGGAGAGGCTAAAGCCATGTGCTGGTTTTACCTAGTCCTTTCACTCCCATGGGATAAGGATGGAACTTTTCCCTAAGAAAAGTTCACTCAGCCACCCAGTGGAGCCTATTGATGGCTCAATTTGCATTTTGACCTTATATATACTTATGCAGAATGGACCCAAATGTGAAAATTATTTCTTGAGTTTTCTCTGATAATAAAAAGACTTTAGTACTTTGTTGAAGACAGAAGATATATCTATTCTTTTTTCTAAGAATAAAGATGGGTCTGCTTCTATATACTTATACTCGCTTTAGTTAAATTTTAAATACAGTTCATTTGTCCTGCTGTGGCTGTCAGGCATAGGTTTTTAAATTATTTGCACTTAAGGGAAAAATTCAGCCAGGAAATGATACTGCCATGTGAGGTTTAAGACAAGGAAGAAGTCAAATCAGCCAAAGCTACACAGGACACAGGCAGGTGTAGGTGGCTTCAGCCTGCCCACACTAGCACACTGACAGAGGAACTTGGGTGTTTCATCCCTGGTACCACCTGCTGATACTATGCGTGGAGTAGTTCTACCCATCATCCCAGGAGAGATCTTTGGCACTGCATGAGAACAAGCCTTCCCAGCATTGCTCTACTGCAGCAAAAGCCTCAGGCATTTTTGATAAATGAAAATTTTTTCTCTTCTGTGCAGGAGGAGCCACTGTGTTAATTAAAATAATTAATTATTTTAAAAGCTGTTCCTCTTTCTAGTTTTCCAAAAGCCCACATGTTCACCAAAATCAGAAGCTTAGCTTGTAAGACCAGTTAGTCTAAAAAAAAAGAAAAGAAAAGAAAAGAAAAGAAAAGAAAAGAAAAGAAAAGAAAAGAAAAGAAAGATGGTGGCAGTTGATGCAAATTGTGTTGACATCTAGCTTTTTGCAAAAGATAGCCTGGTGGCTAGTCATGTGGTGGCACTCCAGGTCAACACAAACTGAGAATGAAAAACCATTAAATACTAGAGTAAGCAGAGATCAGGCTAATTTTTTTAAAGGGTAGCAAATAAATTCATGGACAACAAGGCATACCTGAAGAAAGAGCTCAGTCAAGTTTTAAAAAATGTATTGCAGCTAGAAGGAAAAAAGCTATACCTTCCCTTTACTCTGTACCCGATGGCAGTAAAATCAACACACAGTTCTCTTTATGCCAAGCAAAGAGCCCACTGAGTTTCCAGCCTAGGGGAGAGAGTGAGGGAAAAAAGGAGGGAAAAATAAAAGCCTTTGCAACATTTCAGAGAGAAACAAAAATGTGTGTCCATCAGTCCTTATGCAGTCTCCTACTGGCTGCCTATGCCAAATAATATTGTCGGGTTTTGGGGTTCTCATTTCTTGGTCTCCAAGTTTTTCTCATCTCAAACAATAAATCAAATAAGACAAGCAAAAAAGGTGACAAAATTTATTTTAAAAAGTAAAATTGAAGTGTAAAGGAGAAACTGACTCTGCAGAGTGAACTTGGGCTAAATAAAAAGGAAAAAGTACACATTGAGGAGCACACAGATGTCTTCCATGAGAAAAGCCATGGTAGCAAGCTCTTCACTGTATCTATGTCTTTTTATGCCATCCACACCTTGCAGGAAACCTTAAGAACTTTTACATATGGGATCTTGAGAGACAGTGCTGCACAGGTTCTAGGATACCAGCATGCTTCTCTTCTCAGCCTAAGCCACACCCTATCTCCTGTCAGATTCAGTCCAAGGTTTGCTGGCTTTTGGGCAGGTTGGCATGGGACAAGGACATGGCAGAAGAGGCTTACTCATTGCATGGAAGCAGTAAGCAGTGAGCCATCAAGGCAGTGCAAAACATTGTAATAGTTTTGACCTTTTTTTTTGCAGGTACAGCAATACCCATTTTTCACATAATTTTCAATTTCATTCTCTGCGTAACTTGTTTGATTTTCTTGCTGATTTTAAGTAAGTTTCTACAGAAGGAATGCTTTTTCAAGTAATTTGTGCCCAAAGCATCTTTTCATGCATTATAGCTTATCAATAATTATAAACTTATCAGTAAATTAATTATCTAAATTTGAAAGTGGAAATCTTACAGGTACTCATTGCTGGTATATATAGCTGTGCATTACACCACAAATTAGTTCTATTACAATTTTTACAGCATTTTAATATTTTTTCTTAAGGAACTGTAAGATGATGGATTATAGATGGGGGAAAATGGGAAGGAAAGAAGGGAAAAAGAAAAATGCAAGCTAGTTATACTACTAGTGTCTCTGAGTTCATTAAAAAGGATGGATTTTGCTAATGTTGACTCAAGAATTTTTATATCCATACTTTTTGCACTGAGTAACTACTTAAAGATAACAATATACAATGTATTAGTTATTGTTATTCCACTATTATTGTTATGAAATTTTGTTTTACTTTTTTATAAAATAAACATATTTTAAAAATATAAACTAAAAACATGAATGACAAATTTATCAAAGATATAGAATCCATGAGAAAAATATCAGTTGGAAATTTGAGTTATAAAAACTTGTACAGAATTCATAAATAGCAGAAAGGACCAACATGAAGACAGGTTTTCTTTTTTTTTTTTGTACCAGAGATCAGACTCACAACCTCATGTTTATCAAGCAGGCACTTATGCTGCTGAGCTAAATCCCTGGCCCTGAAGAAAGGATTTCTAAAGTTTAAGTCAAAATATAAAATATGATATATTATTAAGAGAAGCCTTAAAAATAATAAACAAATGAGAAAAATCCATCTGGTTGCTACTAGACAACACTAAGAAGATTAGCCAAAGACTGATTAGAGTTAGAAAGAAACAAAAAGACCCACATGAAATAAAAATTTATTTAAAGAAACTATAATAGAAAACTTCTAAAGTATGAGGAAAGATTTCAACATAAAACTGAGTGAGGCTTACAGAATACTAAGCATGATGAAAATAACTCCCCATGAAAAAAAATTAAAATGACAAATGTCCAACAAAATAACTTTTTTAAATTGGTCAGGGAAAAACAAAATATCACATGTAGTTTTAAACCCATTAGAAACACAGCAAAATTCTCAACACAAATGCTGGAGGCCAGAAGCCGGGAGTAAAGTATTTCAGGCCCTAAAACCAAACAAATTCCAACCCAGAGTAACATATCTGGCAAAACTTTAGAAATAGGTGGAGAAATAAAACCATTCTATGAAAAAAGAACAGCTCAAGAGATTTTTTAATAATAAACCTGAATTCCAGAAAATATTCAAGAATATCCTAGACAAACACAATTAAACCAAGAGAAATATCCTGATGGCATGAATACATCAAGCAAAGTGAAACTAAAAAAGGGAAAGAAAAACTAAAGAGTCATTAACAAAAGAAAAGTACAAGAGTAGGAACACTTTTCAGTAATAGTTCTCAATTTTAGGGGCCTCAACTTGTCAATTAAAAGATATAGGTAGGTAGACTGGACCCTCCCCCAAAATAATCTAATAGTCTTCTACTTTCAAGAATCTCATCTAATTCAAAAAGATATTTATCGACTAAAAATCAAAAGATTGAAAATCATATTGCATGCACCAAGACTGAAAACAAGCAGGGGTAGCAACTTTACTTTCAAAGTAATCTTCAAGCTAAAACTGAAAAGAAGAGACAAAGAGGGTCACTTCATACTAGATAAGAGAATAATCCAACAAGAAGAGATAACACTTGTAAATACATACATACCAAATACTGAAGCACCTATCTTCATGAAACAAATGATGCTGGACCAAAAAAAAGACCAAATGAGCATTAATGCAATCATAGTACATGACCTCAGTACCCCACATTTGCAAAGAATTAGATCAATGAAACTAAAAATCAATAAAGAAACATCAGAGTTGACTTCGAACACAAGCACTTAATAGATACCTATAGTGTTTAACCCTACCACAGTAGCGTACATATTATTTTTAGCAGAACACTGAACTTGCCCCAAAATAGACCACATCGTACTCCACAAAGCACACATAAGTAAATAAGAAAGAATTGAAATCATCCTATGTTTACTATTATCTCAGTGTGCAAAGAAACTTGAAATCCACCACACAAAAAATGACAGTCAATTTAGAAACATGTAAAAAAAAAAACTCTTGAACACTCAATGGGCCTCAGAAGAAATATAGAAGAAATTAAATAATTTCTGGAAGTAAATGATCGTGATAGTACAACACACCATAACCTATGGGACAAAATGATAGCAGTTATAAGTGGGACGCTTTTTGCTAACAATGCTCACAAAACAGGCCACCACTGGCAGGAGGACAGACTCCAGCCCCTTCTGGGAAACAATAAGAGCAAAACCCTGCCCTCCATAAGTGACCAGCTGATCCAGAGAAACATAGGCTGCAATGATAGCTACTTGGGTTTGCAATGCAATTTGATGCTTGGTGGTGTTTGGTGTTTCACTGACTTTGCAGGTCTAGGGCCAGTGATCTGATGGTAAGAAGATAAAAGTACACAGCGTAGCATCTATAGGGGATCTGCTTCTCTGGGTGGTAGCCATTGTTAATTCTCTGTTTTCTTGTTTTGAGGTCCTGTATCATTTTCATTTTTTTTGTTGGGTTGAGTTTTATTCTGCCTTGTTTTGTTTGATTTTGTTATATCTGATGTCATGGGCAGCTATTTTAAAGACAGCAAGACATATTAGAGTAGCCATCTTGGATTTCCTGTTGTCTTGTTTTGAAGTCCTTGATTGCATTCATTGTTTTGTTTTTATTGGTTCTATTCTGTTCAATTTTGTTCGATTTTTACTATGTCTGAAGATATCTCCAGCTATTTTGAAGACAACAAGAGGCATTATGGTAACCATTGTTGATTTCATATTGTTTTGACATCCTGTGTCACCCTGGTTTGCTTTGATTGAATATTCTGTTTTATTTTGCATTTTTTATTCTCTTTAAAATAAAAAATTTTAAAAAGAGACAAAAGGCTCATGTCAATACAATTTGAAACGAAAAATGTGAAATCACAATGGACACCATCAAAATTCAGATGATAGTAGCTGCTATGAAAAGTTATATTGCAAGAACTTGGAAAGTCCAAAGAAATGTAAATTTTATAATAATCATACAAAATATTATAAAAACTAAACCAAGAAGATATAAAAAATTTTTGAACAATCTAATACCAATCAGTGAAATTGAGGCAATAATAAACAAATATCAACTAAATAGCCCAGGACCAGATTGGATCAGTAACTGGCAGGGAAAGGATGCCTCCAAACTCATTTTGAAAACCAAAATAAGACAAAGACCTAAATAAAAAAAAAGAAAACTAAATGGCATTTTCTTAATGAACAGAGAAACAAACAAAAAAATCCTTAACAAGATATAGGCAAATAAAATGCCACACATAATCAAAAGATCTATATATCACTACCAAGCAGGTTTTGTCCCAGGTTGTCAGAATATTTTGACATATGCCAATCAACAAATGCAATATACCACATAAACAGAAGCAAGAACAAAAAACACATGATCATATCAACTGATGCAGAAAAAGTTTTCACAAAATACAACTTCTCTCCATGATGAAAATTCTCAGAAAATAGGTATAGAAAGACTTTATATCTGATAAGAGTCATTTATGACAAACCAACAGCCAATATCATATTAAATGGGAAATAACTGAAAGCTTTCTCTCTAAAATCAGAAACAAGACAAGGGTCCCCACTAATACCACTTCTATTCAACATAATATTCAAAACATTAGACAGAGAAATCAAGCAAGGCAAATGCATAAAACAAATATACATATATGAAATGGTAAGTCAAGTTGTCATTACCAGCACATGACATGAAATGCTCCATAGAAAATCTAAAGAATTCCACCAAAAATTAATAAAAATTAATAAACAATTTCAGCAATGTAGCAGCATATAAAATCTATACACAAAAATCAATAAAATTTGTGTATGACCATAACTAACTCATTAAGAAAGAAATTAACAATAGTACCATTCACCATAGTATCAAGTAAAAGTAAATACCAAAGAATTAACTTAAGGAAATGAAAGACTTCTTCAACTAAAACTAAAGGACTCTGAAAAGGAGCTTGAAGAGTACATCAGAAAATAGGAAGTTGTCCTCTATTTCTCAACAGCCAGAACCAATATCATTGAAATGGCCATACTTCCAAAACTGATGTATAGATACCTATCAAACTACCAAGTGCCTTCCTCACAGAACTGCAGAAGACAATCCTAAAATTCAGATGGAAGAAAAGACATAGAATAGCAAAAGTAATTATGTGCAACAAGGGGAAAGTGGGAGGCATCACAATACTTGACTTCATGTTATACTACAAAGCAATAGTAATTAAAAAAAGAATTAATAATAATAACAATAGTAATAACAATAAACCAGACATCCTTCTCTGCCTCCCTTCATCCCAACTGCTAGGGTCTGAATGTTAATGTCTCCAAAATTAACAGGCTGACAACTAATACTTAAGGGGATAATATTGAAAGTTAGGCCTTAGGAAGTGATTAAGTAATGAGGAGTCCACCCTTATGGATGAGATTACTTCATTTACAAAAGAAAATCAGCCCAAGTGAACTTGTTTGACTTTCAGCCATGTAAGGACACAAAAGAAGGCACCATATAGGAGAATGATCATAGTCTTGCACTTCAGTTCCTTCCCAACAGTGAGCAATAATTTTGGGATTTTTTTAAATAACTTATTCACTCTAAAGCATTCTGTCACACAACTAAAATGTACTAAGACACCATCCATCCACCTCTAAAGTGTTTCTCCTCAGTCCACTTTTCTTGAATGCCACTCTTGCCTCCCTTGTCCAGGCCATCTCTCTCCTGGATAACAGCAGCTTCCACCACCTCTGTTGCAAGGTGATGATGGGGATGAGGATGACTCTATCACTCTACAGCTGGAGAGATCCTCCTAAACTCTTGCTACATATCTGACAAATCAGTAAGTGGCTTCTTACTGAATGGGAAATTTAGTCAAAGCACTTCAATGTGTCAGACAAGGACTTCTGCAACTTTGCCCCTGCCTTTCTGCCTTCCTTCACTACTTTGAGTATATTGGTTCAAAGTAAGCTCTAAGCTCTCCAGTTGTAGGTACTGTTTCTCTCTCTCTCTCTCTCTCTCTCTCTCTCTCTCTCTCTCTCTCTCTCTCTCTCTCTCTCTCTGTCCTACAGCTGTACATGTGGGGTTTTGGCCTAGAAAAATGTCCTTTCAACATTTTCATCTGCAAGATCCATGCAACTTTGACTGACATGTTCATGTGTATATAGCTGCTGTTATACCTAGACAGACATCTTTTTATTGTGTCCTAGTCTATTCTTCATATCCATTGTGACTGGCTTTACTTCTTTAATTTTCAGAAAGAAAGTTTATTTCCAAATCCAAATTTGTGTGTGTGTGTGTGTGTGAGTGTGTGTGCATGTGCATGTGCATACATGTGTAAGTACCACACCAAAAATCCTAACTGCCAAAGGTATACCTCTACTATCAGTTATTTAAAAATATTCAACTATTGGCATCCCATCAAACTAGCTGACAGAATGATTTTACAATTTTTTGTTAGAAATAGATTTCTAAGTCTTTGCCTCAATGCTAGCATTCCTTTAAATATCAAACAGTTTCTTATTACTGATCATTAGTAATAATCAGTAATACACCAAGATCTATCAAATCAGGCCTATATTATATGAACATTGTCAGCATGGATAGTACTTTTAAAATATTTTTACTGGCAAATATTTCTGAAACTTCAACAACACAATTCTGAGCAACTTTTTGTTTGATGTCTAAACCCAAAACTCCTTTTCTTACAGTAGGCATCCAAATAGGAGTGTCTGTTGTCATAACTATCGTGTTTATTTAGTAGGTGTCATTGTTTATGAGTCTGATTATTTTCCTTGTGCTTAGAGTTTGAACCCAAGGCCCTCGACATGCTATGCAACTGCTCTACATTTTACTGCACTCCTAGACTCAAATTTGATTTTCTAAGTATTGGAAATGCTCATAGGAACAAATTCATCTTTGTAATACTTTAGTTCTTAATATTCATAAGTCAAGTTTGATGTTATCATACCCTGGCTACAAGTTAAATTCTACTACTAGTAATTTCTTTTAAGGTCAAGTTCTGTTTAATTTATTGCTTTCTCAGATGATATCCTTATTTGTCTTAAGTTGTGATAGACAGAATATTTTGGTTTCATTTCTGATTAAAATATGTTATTTGGTGATTACTTATTTCTAATATTTATTTTCACAATTTTCTAAATTGGATATGAATATTTATGTTTTATTTTCCTCATTTTTATATTTATCCCTTACTCCCAAACAAGGTTAACTCTATGTACCTCTCTTATTTAAAACCAGTGATCTTCTAAGTGGGGTCCAGAGGTCCACATAGGTGTATAAGATGCTTCCTATTTTTTTCTCACTCTTTCAATTGATAGATCTTTCTGTCTTATTATGTGCAAGTTAGTACAAATTATATGTTCATTATTTATAGGGAGAAATATTTGTACATTTATAATACATACCAATATTAAAAACATTTCAAAACCACTGATTCAGAGCATTAACCATCAGTCTTTCAATTTAGAAAATTCTCAGGCACAATGTCCTAGAAGACATTGAACTTTCTCTGAATTAGCTATATACTCCATTCATTTAATGTTACAGTCCATGTTTTGTAAATTCTAGAGTCATAGAGAAAAGCATCTCACATCAAATTTTACAATTTTTGTTGCATATGTAATTAATTCAACAGTACACAATTAGTCTCACAACCTACATTATCAATTAAATTCATAATAAACTCTTTCATTAACATTGACTGTATAAGCCTAATATTAAAATGTGCAACCCCAAATTTTTCATTACCTATAACAAATAACTACTCTAACTTATAAGATAATAATGCCTCAGTATACCAAAAAGGCTATTAACAGTAAGTTAATTATTAAAATCAAATTAACAGAGTCTAGGTATACTCAAGCTAATTATTATTAGGCATACACAAACAGCCTAATCCTATCAGATTTCAATTATTCTCCACTGGACAAATCTAGCCAATACTAGTACCTTTGGTGTCTTTGCTACTTTTCTCATTGCTGACAAAACACTCAACACTCAAAGTTTAAGGAGGCAAGGTCTGTTTAGCTCACAGTGTATAGAGGTTTCAGTTAATAGCTGACTGGCTCCAAGGCAGGTTGGCATGGCAGATGGTATCAGAGAGGAACAACAGTTCATATCATAACTGGACAGGCAGGAAGCAGCACACAACAAGAACAGGTTCTTTCTGTACCTTTATATGGTATCCAGTCTACCTGCTCTTAAGGCTGGTAGCACTCACCCCCTGGGAGGGGGCATCGTAAATCCTACCCAGAACTATGCCAAACCAATCAGTGAGCTATTTCAGTAAGCATACATTCTTAATCCCAACGTCATATACTGTAGATCCAGCCACATCTGAAAAAGCCCCACCAACGACTGCATGAGTCTTTGGGAGGACCTTTAGACACAAAGCACAACAGTTGGTAATTTTGAATCCAAGAAGACATTTCCCTCTAAGTTCTAGTTTCTCTACATTCTAATTGGAATGGTATATTTCCAATTACATTGAAACTATTATATTGGACCATATGTAATCACTACTTATATAAATTGAAATAGTAATACCACACTTAATAATTTTTATTAAATTGGAATATTCCTCAACAACATCCACTGGTTTATTTTCCCCATTGGAAGAGCATAAATATGGTAATTCAAATCATCCAGTTACTACTTATTGAATGATAAATATTTTGTTTCTTAAAAAGAGGTTATATAATGACAAAGGCATTCTTTCAAGAACATTCTAGTGAATGTAAAACAAAAAAATCACATATCCCAATCCACTTCTCTGAAGGTGTTGTATGATATGTTTGGTCAAAGTTGTCATGCAGGGGCTGGAAGTATGAATCACTTGTACACCATGTGCTTCTTGTTAGTGTATGCCAAGTCCCATGTTCAATTCCTAGCACAAAAATTGTTATGAAAAAGTAATAATTCTTTCCTGTTCTTGCCAGAGCCTGAGAAATAGTAAAATATAGTGATAAAGAGCATGAGTTTTAGAGATAGTAGCATCTCAGCCTCTACAAATTTCTAGCTATATGCACATGATCAAAATTGCTTAACTTTTTTGAATCCCTTTTTCCTCATCTCTAAACTACTATTGCAATAATATTTTATAAAACATTGAAATAACACATATAAAATTTTTATCACGTTAATTATTATTATTAATATTATAAATATTATTATTTTCATTTTTCCTTCTCCAGGGTAATCTGGAGGCTGCAATCCTTCAGGTTTTATGCCAAGTATAAGAAAAAGGGAAGAGTATCTAATAAGTGTATTATCTCCATGAACATTAATCAACTTTAAACTTTCTAAATGAAGAGAAAACCACAGAACTGATCTGAAAATGGTAGAGGAGCACTAAGGTGTTGATTCTGGTAGCATAATGGAAGGGTTCACACATATAACATACAGAGTTCACACATCAAAGTAGATTGATTTAAAATCATAAAAGCCTTCTTAAGATTTTGATTATATGATCATCCAGTGAACTAGTTTTAGATGCATCTTTTACAATAAAACAAAAATAGATTAAAGAGAATTTTATGGATTTTCTTTTTTTAATTTTATTTAAAGAGGGGGGAAGCAAAACAGATAAAAAGGGCAGAAACAAAACAGAATTTCAAAAAAAAATAAACAGTAAGAAATCACTATTTGATACATTACATATTGTCTTCTTGGATATAGTTGTTCAAGTTACAAAATTAAAGCATACAAAGTGGACATTCAAACAGTGAGGCTGTAAACAGTTTTGTTCACCAATCCAACAAAAACTTAGTAACATGGTTATCAATCCTACACACTTAAGTATACATACAGTTATCTCTTTTAGAGCACTTTCTTTTCCTCCTCTTGATTTTTTAAAAAATTGTTTTATTCAAAGAAAAAATTTTAAAACAGAAAGAGGGTAGAAACAATACAAAATCTCAAAAACAAACAAACAAACAAACAAAAATAGTAACCAGTAAAAATCACTAGATGATAATTACATACTTTCCTCTTAGATGCAGTTGTTCAAGTTACAAAACTAAAGCCCACAAAGTAGACATCCAAACAGTGATAT
>PVLA01003048.1:104195-208284 GCA_004027455.1 Hydrochoerus hydrochaeris
AATTCCACACACTCAAACATACATGCAGTTATATCCTTTAGAATATTCTCTTTTCCTTTTTTTTCCTTTACAATAACTATAATCCATTCTTGTAAACTACTTAGAAGTTCTACACATGTATAAGTCTCTACACATATACCTAGCCTTTCTGTATTAGAGGGAGAAACAAATCAAAACAAGTCAGCAATACAAATTCCTATAGAAACACAAAATGAAAAGAACATACAAAAACACAACACTAGGTAATCTACAGTAGTCATTATGATGTCTCTAGTTATTTTCAATAAAATTGTCTATATCATCAAATATAATATAAACTTAGCATTGCTTTACATTATTAATTAAATCTAAACATTGGAGACTAGGACTTCAAAGGCAGATAACAATCAAACCAGAATGGGTATCCTATTGAATCCTGTCATCTTCAGAGTAGTTGCCCCTACTCTCAGACTCGACACTCTCAAGCATACCAGATTCAGATAAAATCAGTCAAGATAAAACAATGAAATAACCAACCTTCTCAGTTTTATCTCTGCCATGCTATTTTTCTGTTGTTATTTGTTTACTTTTCTCCTTCGTTCCACTGTCTGCCCCTTTCTTTGAGGCCTTTCTACCATTATTCCTGGGACCCTGGTGGTTTTCTTCTCTCTCTCTCTAGAATATCCTTCAATATTCTTTGAAGGGTTGGATTGGTGGACACAAGCTCCCCCAGTTCCTCTTTGTCATGGAAATATCTTGTCTCTCCATTAATTTTGAGAGACAGTTTTGCAGGATACATCATTCTGGGTTGGAGGTTATTTTCTTTCAGGGCCTGGAATATTTCACTCCAATTTCTTCATGATTTGATGGTTTGCATTGAGAAGTCCACTGTGATTTTGATGAGTTTTCCTTTATAAGTAAACTGTTTCTTTTCTCTGATTGCTTTTAATATTCTGTTCTTATGATGGATTTCTGGGATCCTGATTATTATTTGTCTGGGTGTAGATATGTTTTGGTTGTAGCTGGCTGGAGTTGTATGCCTCATTTATCTGAACTTCGCTTCTGTTAGCTATGTTTGGCAAGTTTTCCTGAATTATTTCTGTGAATAGACTTTTTATTTCATTTGTATTTGTTGCTGCATCTTCATTCACATATTTTATTCTTAGGTTATAAATCCTCTTGTCATCTTCTAGCCTTTGTATCATTGCTTCCTGGTTCCTTGTTATTATTAAGAGATCTTTCCTTTCATGATCATACTTTGCAACTCTATCTTCAAGTTTTGAAAGTTTGTCTTTAGTTTCTGTTAAAAGTTTTTGCCAGCTTTCAATGGAATTTTTAATTTCTTGATATTCTTTTTGGATCTATTTCATATATTCTAGGTTTTGTTTATATTCTTCATCAAAGGCTTTTTCCTTTCTCTGGGTTCCTCTATTCTTTCATTTGTGTCTACTTGAGGATTACCCAGGACTTCTTTTGTTAATTTTCTTATATCTTGCTTCACCTGAGTTAGAATTTCAGATTTAAATTCGACAATGAGGTCACGGATGTATTTCTTTATTTCCGCTGAGGCTGTCTCTGACATTACAGGTTTGCTGCTCTCCACCTCCTCTGCATTTACCTCTGTTGGACTCACTTTCCCTGTTTCCGCAGTTGGGGACCTTTTGTTCTTTCTCTGTCTTGTCATATTTTTGGCCCCCTTCAGATGGGTGAGTGGTGGTGGTCTCTGGGCCTTTCATTTTGCTTACAGTTTTTCTGCAGCGCACTTGCTAGGGAAGTACCGCCCCTTATTCTGCAGAGGATCCATGAATTGCACACTGAGACCTGGCTCCTCACCCTATGCCAGTCAACCAGGTTATGCTTCAACAAGTTTGTGTGTTCCCTGGGGATGCCACTGGCCCAGGAAAGCCTCGTCCCTGGCTATTGGGTTTCAAGCAAGGGCATGGCAGAGCCCGAGCAGATCCCACCAGTCTGCTTTGGACTAGGAGTTATCAGCAGACACTGCCTAGGGCCCTGATTAAAGCCAGCCCTGCCCAACTCCAAAATGTCACCCAGCCAGTCCTCCCGGTTTTGGGATTCCAGTTCCCATCACTCACCAAAATTCATGCAGCTCAACTGGCTGTTTCCACTCCCCATCTCAGGGCCTCCCCAGCTGAGGGTCTGGAGCTCATCAACCCCTGCTCTCGGCAGGGCTGCGATCTCAGCTCAATCGTGAGTCACCTGACTTTAAGACGTGCCAGTACAGTGATGGGGCTTGCCCAGCTCCAGCCCTCTGTCCATGCTTCTTTTTCTTCTTTCTTTTTTTTTTCTTTTTCTTTTTCCTCAGTTTCTTCATGGGTCATGAGAATTCCTCTCCTTTTGTCTGGCTTTCTCCATGTTGCCAGATTCCAGCATCTGAGTTGTTTTTATTTATTTATTTTTTTCCTCAGAGAAACTCTCTTATCATGCTGCCACTCAGTCAGCCATCTTGTAATCTACCTGGATTTTCAAATCTTTGGGAGAGTCATAGATCTAGATAACAGAAGTCTACTTCTCCATTTATTAGGATTGTCATAGTTACCTAATGTATCGCATCAATCACTAGCACACCTTGTTCTCCTATAAAGTAGTATTTGCATTTCAAAGAAACTCACATGATTAAAATTTTCCTCCTGAAAACAAGGTAGGAAATAGAAATAAATTCTAACAATGTTGAAATTTTCAATAGCAAAGTTACATACTCTGCAGGAATTGTTCAATAATAAAGGTTTAATTAGAGCTATAAGTGCACAGCTATAAAAGAGACTTCAGTTAACAAATTCAGTTTGATCACATAGAAAAATTTCTCAGAAGTAATAGTTTTTCTTTTCCTTATCACAACCAATTCTACTGTTAGCACAAAACTTATTATGTATTCTTATTGATTTTTATCACCTTGATAACCCACTGCTAAATAAAGTTTAAAGCTATCACAACTATGTTGTATTTACTTAAGGGTTTATTTTATAGTCTCTCCCAAATGTGATAACATTGTTGCTAACCACTCTTTGCATAAAGCAAGTTATGTTCCCTAATGGATCAGCCATGCTATATCCAGTTTGAATCATGAAAACATATTGTGAGAGAATTCTAATACTGAATAATGATAGGCCATAAGATGAGATTTGGAAATACTTGGTAAGTAGATATATTTTATAGTTTCTCAGCTTGTATCTTATAATTTGCTGTAACTATTTAATGGTCTAAATATTACAAAACATAACTTTTGATTATTAATGAAACTGGGGACAAGAGAGAGGACAAATCTGAATTATAGCAAATTTCTCAATATGTAATTATTTTAACTGGATATGCTTTTCAAATGAGAACACTTCTCTAATGACCTAAAACTCTCTGTAGATTTTGATTAAAAACATTTTTATCATCTTTTCATCTTATCTGTAAAGTGGAAGAAGATAACTTGTGCTTAAACAGGAATTTTTCCTCAATAAAAATTAAGTTCTCTTATTCTGAAAAAGACCAATAAAAGATGAAAAAAACAAGAGTTGCTAAACAGAGAGATACTTGAGCCTTACTTCAACAGTATCTTAAACATGTGGCAAGTCCCTGATAACACAGTCATGATAATACATCAGGGAAATTGGATCCTAAGCCCAAGAACTGCAACTTTAACAAGATTTTTATTTCCCTACAAAGCAGAAACACCAGCACCATTAAGTTTGAAGTGATTTTGCACTCTGGGACAATATGTGTCTCAGCAATAGCCCATATAGAGACACCTGCCTTCTTTATACCCTGGTTCCTCAATTTTGACAATATCCAATAAATTTGGGGACCCCAGAAAAGAACAAAGTTCATTTGTCTTCCAAATTACAAATACTGGTGCTGAAAGGTTAAGTTCTTCCAAAGTCATCATCTATGCCCAAGAGACCAGGATTACCACGTGAACATTAAATTAATGAGTAGCCTAATTGACAGTTTAGCAGAGACTCTTTGCCTTGACAACTTGCCATCTCCGCTTGGCTTACCTTGAATTATATAGGTGAAAATACTTGCCTTTCCTTTAGCAACTTCTCCACTATTTTCAAGAAATTCAGAGATTTGTTCTGTACTGAATTTCAATAGCTACCAAAATCTGTTCTAAATGGGTCTGAGCCACACATCCTACATCTAAACTTCCTTCAACCTGTGTACTAGCTCCAGTCTCATTACATACAGAGCATCCTATCACTAGGTACTAAACTGCTTATGCAACCCTCCTCTGAAATTCATACATGGAAAGAGATTTGATTCTAGTTAAAGAGAAAAAATACTAGGCCTTTGAAGGAGAGTATTTCTGACACAACTACTAGGAGATCAGTGAAGTTCAAGCACTCTCCTCTTTCCCTTTTTTTTACAGAAGACCTAATCATTTCCTGTCAGACTCCACAAGTGAAAAGACTTCTAAGCTAGTAATGCTGGAATTAGGTATTCCTATGGTGGGCTGAGGTATTCCTCCTTCTTCTTTTAACATTAATGTTAACATTCCTTTCAAAGAAACTCACATGTTTAAAATTTTCCTCCTGAAAACAAAGGAGGAAATAGAAATAAATTCTAAAAATGTTGAAATTTTCAATAGCAAAGTTACATACTCTGCAGGAATTTTTCAATAATAAAGGTTTAATTAGAGCTATAAGTGCCAAGGAAATATGGAGCTGGTACCTGAGCAAGAACCACTAATCTGAACCAAGAGTGTGGTGCTTATATTCATGATCATGAGAAGCTATATCACTAGTGAGTTGGGGTCCCAAATCTCTCCTCCCATTATTAGCAAACCAGAGAGCAACCAATCCCTCCCTTCTTGCCTTTCTTCCCTCCACCATCATACAAGGTACTGTCCCTATTTTTCTTTTCTGGTTTTTGCACACAAAAGTGTTGTCTTTCTCTGATTAGAGGAGGAGGCAGCATGTTTTCTAAGGCTACTGATCATTTCTTATTCTCCAGCAAATGGTCTCATAATTTTCTCTGCTCCCACTACTCCTTTCTTTGGATCACTGATATTCACCCATGAAGTCCTAAAATTCCCAGAAGGAGGTGGGTATGAAAAAGGAAGTAGAGACTATAAATGTATTCTGTTACTTGCTAACACTCCTCTGTCCATTCACTATCACGCATTTTTATTACTGGGAAATATGGTAGAATTATTCTCAGTTAAGAAAAAAGATTCATTATTTTTAAAATCTCATATAATGCACAATAATTATCAAAGCATAAAGAGTTTTATGCATGTCACTCAAAACTATCTTAATGCCATCTACATCTTTTTAAAATGATGACATTCTGACTTAGCTAATCCATTATTATGGGATAACTAACAAGGCTTTATTTCTGGGGTGCAAATGTGGTTCCATGTTGAGAGGCCATTTAGTAAACTATTTAACATATATATTGAGCACCTATTACATTCCCTATTTCATTCTGTATGCCATGGCTACAGCAGAGTATTAGGTGGAACTAGATATCTAATTGGTGATCTATATTTCTAATGAAAGAAGTAACCAATTAACAAAGTAGACAGTACAGTGTGTTGAGATTTTTAAAAAGAAAGGGTGATTTTAAAAAAGGCACATGTATTAGTCAACTTTACCGTTAGTGAGACACAATACTTAACACCCTCAATTATAAGAAGGAAAGGTATAATTTCGCTCATAGTCTCCGGAAATTTGGTACATGGTAACCAGGCTCCAAAACAGAAATCTCATGATGGAAAGATGTGGCAAAAGCTGTTTATCATAGTTCCTTATAGCCGTAAACAGAGCAGGGGAGCAATGCCAAAGAAGAACAATCTAGGAAACATATGTAGTACCCAACGTTATGCTTCTTTGACCCATCCAGACACCAAGGAGTGTTCGTTACTAATCTACAGCACATTTTTTAATCCAAAGAAGTTGATAAATCAGGATTAGAAATCACAGCAAGGAAAGAAAACATCATGTCAAGATAGTTTAAACTTTTAGAATCAGTGATCAGGGAAGGACTCACAACAAATACCAACTTTGCTGAAGACTTAAAAATTGAAGACTTAAATATTTGATGATATCTGGAGAAAGAACATCCCAGGCAGGAGGACAAGCAAATACAAAGGCTTTGTGAAGGAAAAGTGTCCAGTATCTTCCAGAAACATTAAGGAAACCAAGGCGACAAGAAAGAGATAGCAATAGAAGGGGCATAAATGTAATAAGGTTGAATGGCATAGGGGTTTGCCAGTTATAAAAAGAACATTTGCATTTTCTCTAAATGATAAAGGAAGAGAGTAGAATGCTTTCACAAGGAAAAATATGTTTGTATGTGTTTAGAACAGACTATAGAGAGACAAGAATGACAGGGAGACTGTTCTATGTACATCATTTATTATAATAGTAAACTTATCAAAAAGCATTTGGTAAAATAAGTCAGCTATTCTTGATTTTATTTTTAACAGGTTTGGAATATGTAACAATTACATTCACTGTGGGGGGGGTTGGTATATATATATATATATATATATATATATATCACATTTAATTACTTTTGTCCTTTTCGTCTGCTCCCATCATCCCACCTCCCTTCATCTCCTTTAAGAAAAATAGTGATAATTTAAACTTCATTTATATAGTAAAGAATTATACATAATTTGACAAGTCATTCTTGGATGAATTAAATGAAATATAAAAAATCATCCTTCACCTGATTAAGAATACATCAGCAATTCCAGCACTCAAGAGGCTGAGGCAGGAAAATCACTGAGTTTGAGGCCAGCCTGGCTACATAATGAGTTCATGGCCAGCCTGAATTATAGAGTAAGACATTGTCTCAAAAAAAAATACATCAGCCACTTTCTGACCTGGAAAATTCATCACTCCTTATTGGCTATCAAGACCACATAATTTATGATTGGCCTTCACTCTCTGATAATGCTTCCTCATAGTAACTATTTCTGATATTGTCAAAAATAAGTGAAAAATAACCTTAAGAAATTAAACTTATCAGAAGCAAAAGATGTTATATCAAACATTCACACAAAAATAAGCATTATTGCTGACTTCAAGGAAAAATTTGCAGTGAAGTTCTGGTCAAATGCAAAAATGGAAAGAGAAAGAAGCACAAATATTGAAAAGAAATAAATAAAAAATACAGTTTCCAGA
The DNA here is from genome assembly GCA_004027455.1 of Hydrochoerus hydrochaeris. Taxonomy (NCBI): domain Eukaryota; kingdom Metazoa; phylum Chordata; class Mammalia; order Rodentia; family Hydrochaeridae; genus Hydrochoerus; species Hydrochoerus hydrochaeris. Next base: position 111,314 of record PVLA01003048.1, read on the forward strand.
AAATTACATAAAGTATGTACCTAGACAAATCAAAAACATCATCTGAAAACTATTGGCATTAATAAGATAGAGCACAAACCTTGGCACATATAAAATAAATATACAATAATAGAACATTTTCTTTTAAACAGAAAACTTCCTATCAGAAATTGCTATAAGATATAATTGTCATGTATTTAAAAAATAAATAGCATTTCAGACACATAGACTACATTAAGACCTAAGAAAAACCTAGCAAGTAATATGAATTACTTAGGTGAAGAAATTTATTACATTTTATTAGCAAATATAATGCAGCAGAGCAAAGTTTGTATACTATATTGTTAAAGAAAAATATCAATTTTAAGATGTTAATGTTCCTCAAATTAATCTGAAGATTTACTGTAATTACAATACAAATCTCAATATTTAATTTTGTTATTGTTGACCAATTTGGGACTTGAATAATAAGCATGGGTTAAGAGTTATATCTAGATGTCATCTCCAAAACTCATACTGTCATAGATGGAGTTTCAAAGGTGGCTGGACTAGGATATGTGAATGTGGATTAAGGATGTAATGCTGGGATTAAAGGTGTGGGTAATGGAAGCAATACACTGGGTTTCAGTGGAGCCAATCAATATGCTTGTTGCCTGGAATGGAATATAAAGGGACAAAAAGAAGGCAGACCTGCTGTTGCTGCTCGCTGCTTTGACTATTTGTTGCCTTCTTGCCTGCCTCACCATGAAGTGTTTTTCCTCTATAAAGCCCATCAGCCCTGCTACCTTGCTTTAGAACCAGCTAACAATGGACTGAAGCCTCTACAAACTGTATGTTGAAATAAACCTTTCCTCCTTTAATCTTGGGTTTTGAGTATTTTTGCCTCAGCAATGAGAAAAGTTACTAAGATAACATGTGGTCACTTACTAAAACACACATAGAAAGTTGGAAATCATTAGTGTCTAGGATTGAAATGATGGGGAAAAGTTCTTTCCCTGTATACCTTATATAATTCCTTACTGTTTTAAATTCTTTTGCAGTGCTAGAGATGGAACCCAACACCTTACACATGCACCTAGCTACACATAGAATCACAAACGAAGCTCTGTGAGTTGATACAAATTCAGGTGGTTCACAGAGTTGGACCAGTGAGAACACCTATTCTGTTAGTGTGGTCGGTGGGGATTATTCCTTGGGTTTGGGCATTTATTTGGCGAGGGAGGCACCAAAGTGCATGGAGACTGAAAAGCAGTGACCTTACAACAAGTTTAGGCTCTTCTTTGTTGATCTCTAGTTAGAGACTAGAAGTCAGAGGTCCAGCAGGCTACACCTCTCAGGTCAGGTGGTAGTAGCACACAGGGCGTTAAAAGTCATTTTCATCAAGGCACTATGAATAAGGACAGAAAACAGCCAAGTCTGAGAACTATCTCCAGCCATCTCTTCTTCGGACTTCATGAAAATCCTCAGCTGCAAGGGCTGAGAAAGCAGAAAACTGTTCTAAATATTGCTCAGTTGTACTTACAGAAATTTGAGGGAGAGTAGGAACTAATGGCATTTATTCAGGTTGCCACCTTAGCTACCCGTCCATGTATATATTTAGAGTAAGCAACAGATTCAGGCATCTGAATGCAGAGAATGAAAGGTCCTGGAATATTGGAGGCAAGGGAAGGCAGCACTTTCCACCTCTCTAAATAGAACACTGAGAATTTGTTCACTCTGCACCCTTCAGGCCCTTAGTTGTCTCAACCTTGCAGGTCTTAGTTTTACTCAGAATTGAATCACTAAACTAGAATCTTATCCAGGAGTAGGTGTTCAAAACTAACATGGTAACAGCCATCATATTGCAGGAGGTTCACACGGAAGTCAGCATTGCTTTAGGAATGTTAAATAAATGTTTCTTTAGCAAAACAAGACAAGATCATATACTTGCTCAACTGAAAAACTGTCCCAGAAGGAGAAAAAGTAGCATTATCATTTGTCCAAAATAAATAAGATTGGATAGCTAAACATTTCACCATGAATCAATCTATGTATCATATGAAAATATGCTTATCTTGTCACAAGAAAATATTTTAAGATGTTAAAGTACCTTACCATATTATGATAACTATTTTGTATGTATCAAATAGAATTCATTTTTAATGTGGTAAACTTTAACCACAATTAATATCTTACAATGGGAATGGGAAAAAATTTACAAAGCATGGCCATGCTTTTTTTGTTGCTGTTTCCTACACTGAATTCTTGTTCTATTGTATTTACTATAAAAATCATGGTGATGGATTTTTAAAAATATCAAGAACATTCCAATACAGACCTCACCCCTATTCCATTTCCTTTCTAATACCTCTGCCCTTTATCTGTATTAGCACAGGGATTCAACTTTAAGGGTAACGGTATGAACTATGTAGGGATTGGAGGTAGAGCCACGGAAATGTGCCCAGTAGCCCATGAAAAGATGAGACGATTCCCCAATTAAAAAATAATAAATTTTCGGCTCTCCCGGAAGATACAGGGCATCCTCAGTAACCAGAAAAAGGCAGATTCTTATAAGGAAAAGGAACTACTTTGACCTCTTAAACTACAAAAGCAAAATGAGTGACAGGACCTGATGAGGTTAGGTGAGGTAGGAGTGAAGATAAAAAAGGGGGCTCTCATAGGAGTGGGAAACAGGGAATCCAAGCTTACTGGCGAGGCGGCTCTCACGTGACCAGGAGCTGACGTGGGCAAAAGTACTTAAAGCCCTGACCGCAGTCCCCCGACCTCCTCTGGGTACCAATTCTAGTGTGGCGCAGAGCCGCACATTTAACCCAGGCGAAGAGGAGAACAAGGAGAAAATTTCCTGGCAGGTTGGTGTGAAGGTGGCAGTGGCCTAGGATTGCATTAGTAGGAGTGGCTAAGGATGCTGGAGTCAGAGGCTGCGGGTGCCTCTGCCTTTCCCTTTCGGGGCTCCCTTTCCAGACTCTTAGGCACTCAGACGCAGTTCATCTTGGTGGGCGGCGGGAAAAGGGGGTGGGGGGATGAAAACACCCGATAGATTGAGAGGAATCTGCTTACTGCCTTCCTAGCCGGTGTTTATTTGGTTGTTTTTTGTTTGTTTGTTTGTTTGTTTTTGGCGGGGAGGGAGGGAAGTTGACACTCAGGCCCGCACTCCACATCCCATCCTGCTTTGAGAGGAGAAGGGAAGAGAAATGAACGTGGCAGTGCATATAAGGCCATTTGGGAGGTTGGGAACCGGTGATCGGAGGTGCATGGAATTTCGCAACAATCCAGACCTTTTGCTTCCACACTCACTTTACATACAGCTCCTTATCGCCGACCCTGCACAGACACACACACACACACACACACACACACACACCAGCCCTCTGCCATTCGAGGGGCTGGGAAATGGGTGTGCCAGCCTTTATAGGAGAAATGGCTGGTTTGGCGCTGTCCGAGCTTCACAAGAGAGAGACACTGATAGAATCTTGTACTAAATCACCGTGTTAATTCCCAGTCTGGTTTCCAGACACCTCCGATCCACCCAGTCTTTCATTCTCGTCTTTTCTGTCCTGGAAAAGGAATTCGGGTATGCAAGAGGGAGAAATGGCGGTTATCAAAGGATTTGGGTGGGAGTGGGAGGCGGAGCCCTGAGTGAAGAAACCATGGAAAATCACGACCCTGAAACCCAGAAAACAAGATGTTGGGGCCCTTGATATGCAGGCCAATGAGAAGCGTGGGGGACAGAGAGTGGAAAACGGTTACCCTGGAAGGAGATCCTAAATTACAGGTCATCAATACCCGCCGCTGTGTCCCAGCCTGCTTTTCGGAAACCCTCACCTCACACCCCCGCCCTCGCTTCTGTGCAGGAGAAGGGGCGGGGCAGTGTAGCTGGGAGACGTGGCTGCTGGGGGCAAGGCAAATTGGAAAGAGGGATAAGGGACCTGCACTAGACAGTGGACTAGGGTGCCATGGCAGGAGTGAGAACAGAATAAATTAGGAGGCAGACTTCTATTTGACATCAGTATGTGAGCACTAAACGGAAAGTACTGGGATGCTTGTCCTACATGCTAGTATATCTAATAAACTCTCAATCTTCGGTAGCTGCAGTCTCTTTTCCTGCCCTTCAGTCTGTCCTTAGCATGAAGCTATAGTTAAACAAAAGGAAAGAGTAACAGCTCTGAATCCTTGGAGGTCAATGTCGAAGTTGTAAACTACCTTGCTGTCTTGGGACTCCTGGTGTGGTTGTAGCAGAAATCGGAGCAGAGTCTAGGAACAGAGGTTGCTCCTCCTTCCCTGTCTTGCTATGGCCTGTCCTTTGTTGTAGGGAAAGGGAAGTGTCATATACCTTAATAGTTATTAGTAAGAAAAGTTAAGAATAGGGAGGAAAAAAAGAACCCTGAGAGGGACAAACTTTTTACCCCCACCCATACAGAACTGGAAATCAGGAAACAAACCAGAATCTATTTGCCATCAGCTCAAAAACACACTTTCTGTGATCTGTTCACAGGTATGACTTTTGGGCTCTGTGCAACTTCAGGTACTGTGGAAAAGAGCAAACTGCTTCTAATCCCAGAAGTTGGTATGTGTGTAAGCACCACCTAGGGACTTTTGGGTAGGTAGATATTGTGGAAGGACATGAAAAGTGCATATGAGATTTCCCATCACCACCAGCTTTCCATACTGCCACTCATGTCATTTAGGAGACAAAATTATAGGTTTTACTTCAAACTGAGGTTACAGACATAACGTGGTCTATTATGTCTCTAAATCAGCAGATGTAATTTTATGCACCTGTTTCTGGGTGCAAGCCCACCAGCTACACCCTGAGTCCCCAAACTCTCTTCTAAGTAGACAAAAAATGAGCCAGAACCTTAAGCCTTATTTCTAACATTTATTCCTAGGTCCTGTACTGTTTGCAGTCTGGCAGAAATTACAAGCCTGAAATCTTGCCCTGACGTGCACTCATTCTGCAAACCAGTAGTGCACTCTGGATCAGAGAATCATCCCAGCTGCACCATGAGCCGTGTTCGGGATGCTGGCTGTGTAGCTGCAGGGATAGTGATCGGAGCTGGTGCCTGGTACTGTGTCTACAAATACACAAGGGGAAGAGAACAGAAGAAGAGGAGACCAAGCAAGCCCAAGAACTGGGCTGTGGCTGGGACTGGAGCCAGGGCTAGAGCAGGGCTAAGGGCTGGATTCACAATTGACCTGGGGCCAGGATTCAGTCCACCAAATACAGTCTGTGCTGCAGAGGACAAGGCCCAGGACAAAACCTCTGTTTTTGACATGGCTGGGGCTGAGGCAGTCATCCCAGCTTCATCCAGCACTGAAGCTCAGAGTGAGGGAGGAAGCCTGGCTCAGGAGGCAGAAGGGGCTGGGACCAGGACTAAGACTGAATTAGTAGTAGAGGTTACAGTGACCTCTGCAGTAGCACAGCCTCTAGGGGTGGCAGGAGCTCGCAAAGCTCTAGAGGGTTCCACAATGGCAGGGGTTCCCAAAGTGGCAGAAGCTCCCAGCATGGCAGAGGCTCCCAGGGCAACAGTGCCTTTAGGGATAGCAATGTATCCTAGAACAGCAGTGCCTACCAGGGCAGTAGTGTTGCCTCCAGGGACAGCAGTGTCTACCAATGCAACAGCAGTCACAGAGATTGTGGAGGCTCCTGGAATGGCAGCACCTACTGAGTTGGCAGAAGGTTCTGGAATGGCAACACTTGGAGAAGCAGCAGAGGCTCCTGTGTCCACAATACCTCCTGGGGCAGCAATAACTGCCAGGGCTGCAGAGGTTCCTGGGACTTCAGAGTCTACTAGGACAGCAGCAGTTGCCAAGAAGGCAGCCCCTGGAGTTCACACTGGGGCTATACCTAAGGCTGGGTCAGTCACTGGAACTGTGCCTAAAGGTGGGGCCAAGGGTGGAACCAGGTCACGGACTGGAGGCAAGGGCAAGAGCAAGCAAAGCAAGGCTGACATAGATGAATTGGGGATGGGTTTCCGCCTTGGTGATGGAGCTGCAGCTGCTGCTGCAGCCTCTGCTAATGGGGGACATGCTTTCCTAGCAGAGGTCCCTGATTCTGAGGAAGGGGAGTCTGGGTGGACAGACACAGAGTCAGATTCAAACTCTGAACTTGAGACCCAATGCAGAGGGAGAGGAAAAAAAACATTTCCCATGCAAAAACGCCCCTTTCCTTATGAAATTGATGAAATTCTGGGTGTGCGAGATCTCAGGAAAGTCCTTGCTTTGCTTCAAAAATCAGATGATCCTTTTATCCAACAGGTAGCTTTGCTCACTCTGAGCAACAATGCCAATTATTCATGCAATCAAGAGACAATTCGTAAACTGGGAGGCCTCCCGATTATTGCAAACATGATCAACAAAACTGATCCTCACATTAAAGAAAAAGCCTTGATGGCCATGAATAATCTGAGTGAAAATTATGAAAACCAGGGCCGGCTTCAGGTATACATGAATAAAGTGATGGACGATATAATGGCCTCTAACCTGAACTCTGCAGTACAGGTAGTTGGACTAAAATTTTTAACAAACATGACTGTTACTAACGACTACCAATACCTGCTGGTCAATTCCATTGCAAACTTTTTCCGTTTGTTATCTCAGGGAGGTGGAAAAATCAAGATAGAGATTTTGAAAATACTTTCGAATTTTGCTGAAAATCCAGACATGCTAAAGAAACTTCTCAGTACCCAAGTGCCGTCATCATTTAGTTCCTTGTATAATTCTTATGTGGAATCAGAAATTCTTATTAATGCCCTTACTCTATTTGAGATTATCTATGACAATCTCAGAGCAGAAGTATTCAACTACAGAGAATTCAACAAAGGTTCACTTTTTTACTTATGTACTACTTCTGGAGTGTGTGTTAAGAAAATTCGAGCCTTGGCAAATCATCATGATCTCTTGGTAAAAGTGAAAGTTATAAAATTAGTGAACAAATTTTGATTGTTATATGCTCTCAAAAGATAAAATTTCTTGGTTTTGTGCCCTAGAAGCACTGAAGATTTAAAGTTTCTGCATTTTCATTTTCTTATTTGGTAAAGAGATCCTTTCAACTGCCAGTTTTGAAAAAATGTATCTTCCACAGTGAAGTTTATCTGTGACAGTCACCAGCTTTAAGATAAACCATCTTATAAATGCCAAACAGTCTTCTTGTAATGAAAACATGTTGTGACTTTAATCATGCTGCTTGGGTGGAATATTTTTACTGATTCCTCTGTGAATTGACAGCATACCTGTCCATTGTAAATAGCCTACTCTGCTAATATTTGTTTTGACTTGAATTTATCCAAAGACTTCATTCATATACAATCAATAAAGTCGAGTTTAAAATTTTTTAAATTTGTTCTTATTCTTTCACTTAAAATCTAGCTGAAGACATAAGGAACATAAATATAAAAAGATTACTAACAGTACTCATATATGCTCTTTGCCAAATACTTGCCATCTGGCTAAATGAAGCAGAGCTTGCTAAGATATCTTCAGTGAACAGGGGCATACTTAAGATGGGCCTGAAGGGCATTCCAGATGGGAAATAATTGAAAGAATGGTATGAAGGTGGGAAATATGTGCCAATGTTAGAAGATCAGTTTACCTAGAATGGAAGCTATAGGAATATTTGTGAGGAAAGAAGGGTAATAATTTGAGGTGAAGAATTTTAAGGAAGATTTTTAAATTCTAGTCTGAGATACTGGAAAGTTATCCTGTCATATTCTAGATATTTTTGACAAAAGGAAAAATAATCTGAGAGCAAGGTAGTTTGGGGTCAGTATAAGGTTAATAGTAAAGAATGGAAGTGAGATATTTGTTTAAAAGTTATAATAAATCAAGCATGAGATGATGAGTGAGATGGGGTAGTGGTTAATGGAACTGTTAGGGTACATTGATAATTAGAGACCTAAAAAAGCAAAAACTGACCAAGATCTGCCACCTTACACTTGGTTGTGAGTCCACAAAGACAGGATTATATGATGTTGTGCAGATCCTAACAGGCAAGAGCCCTCTTTGGCAACTCTGAAGACTGCATAATCATAAAGGAGTTCCCATTTGGACTGAGAAAAAAAATCAGTGTGGCTGAAAAAATGACTCTTGGCTCAGACCGGTGGGTGGATTCCTAGGGCTAAGGTGTAAGTCAGACTTCCTCTGCAAAAGGAGCAATGGTGAGGATTTTTTTGGGGGGCCCTCACTCCCACTTCTGATTTCACCTAAGAGCAAGCATAGTGTACCTTCCTTCTTCACCTCCTTGGTACACTAAGGCAGTGAAAAAAAAATGAGAAGCCTCCCAGAGATTGTACCAAATTTAACCTGCTTTTCTGGCAACCTTCACAAAATCATTTTGTTCAAGTTTATGATAGACTATGTCAGGATAGAAATAGGGACTCATAGAATGGGGGCACATAGGAAAGGAATAGATTCGCATTACACAATGATATGACTTATCTGCATAGCAATTGTGTAATATTCATTTTTTAAAAGTTAGATTTTAAGTGTTCCAACCACACAAAAAAAGATAACTATGAGAGCTATTCCATATGGAAATAGTGCAATTTAACCATTGAATGACATCTACATATATTAAAACATTACATGCCCCCAAAATATATACAGTATTTATTTTTCAATTAAAAATAAGTTTTTGAAAACTTTTATATACTTATATAATGTCAAGAAAAGATATTCATTGTATATAAGATCCTATGGCATCAGACATTCACACAATTATGAAACTGGTTGGAAATTCTTTTAGATGGTTATTATGTACATCTCTGCATAATTTTTACATAAAATTGGGATCATACTGTATATCAGTATTTCTTAATGTGTAACCCATAAAATCATTCTATAGAACCAATCACCTTGTCACTCTGGAAGCCACACACCCCTAGTCTGGCTTCTCACCATGGAGTTCAGGGTTCTTGCATTCCTCCTAGTTGGAGTTTAAATTTCTCAGTTTGTCTGCATCCAGCTTGTGATCTTTCTGTGACTGTCTCCCATGGCTATCTCTGAGTTAGTTGCTATCACAGGGCAACACCAAACTCTTTGGTGGAAAGATGCTGCTCAGTTGCTCTGTGGCTCAATTCAAAAATTTTGTTTTGAAATGCTTACATATTTACAGGTAATTGCAAGAATGATGCAGAAAAATCTGCTCTCCTCACACAGTTTTCCTCAATGTTTGTATGTCTCATAATTGTAGTACATTATCAAAATTAGAAAATCGACATTTGTACAAAATGTGTGTATATTTCTATAAAATTTTTAACCACTGCAAGCAAGATACAGATCTAGTCCATTACCACAAAGATCTCCTTTGTCCATTATTTTTATCCTTCCAGTCCATTACCTTAAAGATCTCCTTTCTAGTCATATACACTCCACACTTCCCACTCGCCATCCCTAGTCTCTACATTTTTTTTAATTTTAAGAATTATAATCATAAATAAGAACGCCATTGAGATTCATTGAAGTTAATTTTATCAATAGTTCATTCCTTTTAATTGCGGAATAATGGTATAGATATACTACAGTTTGTTAAACCATGTACTTATTCTTTTTTAATGATGCTGTCTTAAAGTATAATTTTATTTAATGTTTTAGATATTATATTAGATTGATTAGCCCTAGACTGAAGCTTGATGTGAATGGTTAGATATTATATTCTCTATTTTTATTATTTGGTATATAATCAGTTGACTATGCCAGCTTCCTTCTGGTTAATGCTTGCATGGTGTAAATTTTTCTTTGTTTTATTTCCAAAGTTTCTGCATGCTTATTCTTTAGTATATAGCTGGATTTTTAAAATCGAATTGTATCAGCCAGTCATGGTGGTGCATTAAAATTTAAGGTCAAAACTACTTTAAAGCAACATTATTCTATCACTTGCTGTTTTTACAAGGTTGACATTTACAATGATGGTGCAAAAACAATGGTGAATAAAATTGTTGATGTCTTAGCATAGATCAAGGTAGTACTCACAAACTATAATAGCAGTGATTGTATTCTTTAAAATTACTCAATTTTAAAAAATCCAGTTTCATTCTTAAATGTTTAATAAACACTATTCATAATATAAATTTTATTATATCTTGATACTTGAGTTCACATCTTTTTAATATACTGTGTGATGAAATAGAAAGTATACACAAAGAAATTGTGCACATATCTTAGGACAACAATTGTCTCAAAGGAAAATATTTGCATATCTATTTGAGTTGTGCACTGAATTAGCCATTCTTTTCTTGGAATACTATTTTTGCTTAAAGAATTACTGGCAGGCAAATTATGATTTTGCACACATGTATATTTGACAGACATTTTCTTCAAAATAAATTAAGTGAGGCCTCAAGGAAACAATTGACAGTCACCAACAGCAATATTTGAACTTTTATGTAAAATTAAATTTTTGGAAAACTTGCATCCATAACTGTAAAATTGGGGTTTTGCAACACTTGAATACTTTTCTGAAGAAGTTAATGATAAGAATAATAACAGGATGGCCTTTTTCCTTTCTTCTTCTAGGAGAAAATTAATGGAGAACTTCATGGTCTAATGTAGAAATATTCAGTTTTACTGCAAACATTATAACCCATTTAATAAGGAATATCATTTCTGGGGTAAAAAGATGACCCTAGATGACAACAGACACAAGATTTTTAAAATATTTAATAAGGAGCCCCTAAAAAGATGTTAGTTGTACAACATTAATATCTCCTTCTGTTTAACATAAAGATAGCATTTGAGGACATATATTGAAATGGATTTATCAGCATCTCTTAGTTTGATTCAAGTTATTAAAGTAATCCAATCATCTTTGTTTGGTTTGATTATAGTGTAAACTTCTATCCCATTCAGATGATTCCTATTCCCATAGAGAGATATGTAGTCTGACCTTAAGAATGAGCAAAGAATAACATAATAGATAAATATTTCATCCACCAAAGTTTGTGCTTCTCTGTCTTAAATCACACCACATGTAAAAACAATCAGAAAGTCCAAGTACAACTGAGACTTAAAATACTATTTCTGTGGAAGTTATAAATTAGTAAAATAATAAGTACAAGGAAGTGAACTCCATTTATATATTATTATATTGTTTCTGAAAAGTGACTTTTAAAATATTCTTTATACAATCTGTACAATAGTGTTTACTTTTTACATTGTGTGTCTAGGTATTGGGTACAATGGGGCAGTTCTCACAACTATGCTTACACTGAGTTGTCTTTCTTTCCCTGCTTCAATTTATGGTGCTGCACAAACAACTAGATCAGGAAGAAGATAAGTTTTTAAAATAATGTGACTTGATAGATTCAAAGACTGAAAACACAGGGATAAAGTGATGCAAATTTCTCCTGTTGCCGCTGAAGCTGCTTTTGTTTCTATCTTTGACCAGTCTAGGTTATTCAACTTTTCTCTTACTTGTAAGATACATCATAACATCCTTCCTGCAATTCCACTTGTATGTTTAATCAAAAGGCTGTAGACTAAGAATAATGTTTCAAGTGGAGTAGTAGCAAATAGATTTTCAAGTAATCATCGGTCTGGGGATGCAGTTAAATTTAGCACGTTTACCGAGCTTATGTAAGGCCTTGGATTCAACACCCAGCACTGAAAAAACATAGAATACTTGGGTTGAAGATGTCAAAGTCCAAATGGAATTTCCTTCTATAATTTGTGGTAAAAAGTTAATAGCCTTTAGTAACCAAGGGTGCTTTCCCTCTTGACAATAGATTGTCAGTGAAAAGGTGATTGGTCTTATAGAATGGTTTTATGAGGAAAAGGAATTCAATGGAATGAGAAGTTTGCTTCTAAGGGTTTCCTGTAAAAACAGGAAAAATATGTAACTAAACAGGGGAGATAAAAAAAAGAGAATTTAAGGAATCCTACTACACAAATGCTTTTGCACTTAAAGATGTTAGACCTCTTGAAATATGACTTTAGAAATTAGCTTTGTCTATGGATTCACCGCTTACTGATGTCCTTATTGAAACTAGGAATACTGGCATTAAACATGTGATATGGGAATTCATCAGCTTCTTTGGGCTTTTAAAACTAGTACCCACTGTACTCTGGTAGCATGAAAAATAGCAACCTATCTCACATGAGACATATATTTTGAAGTAGTAAAATTTCCTTGTCTGGGTATGATATTGCAATAGCAAAACAAAAAAGAGGAACATTACAGACTTTGAAAGTACTTGACTTAAAGACATAAGTGCAGTTCAGTTCAAATTAATCAGTTTGTTTACCTCATTTCTTGTGATTACTAATGCATTGGAACGGTGTACTTTTTTCTTTTTCAAAAACATCTCACTTTTCTCAGTTTTTACCTTCTTTTGGATTAAATATAGTTTTCATTTGTACATTTTATTTGATGATTTAGATATCATATTTTATCAATTAGCCCTAGACTGAAGTTTGATATGAATGGTTAGATTTTAAGAATGATCAATGAAACTAATAAAAATAGAGAATATAATATCTAGAATAATCATTAAAATAATAAAAATAGTATAATATCTAACCATTCACATCAAGCTTGGTGAGACTCCATGGTGAGAAGCCAGACTAGAGGTGTGTGGCATCCAGAGGGGTCTAGATCTGGCATTAAATATAGCAGGCAACTTGATCCTCCACTCTCAACTAGTCCCACTGCCTACATTAGCACAGAACTCAGTTGTCTATTTGCTTTCTCTAAAAAAGTGAACAAGGATATCAGCTTCCTGGGAAGAGTTTCTCACCTTTGGTTGTACAGACAGAGGTGTCTCTGGAGCAAAGGAATACTTCACACTCACACAATCTATAAAACTAGAAAATCATGAAAAGAATACACAGAAGAACAGGAAAAATAGTAGTTGCTAGTGACTACAGCCATAGGACATATACCATTGGTCAATAATTCCCAGCAGGAAATGTGCCTCAGCATCCAGCATTCACACATAAAAACATGAGTGTAGAAACAAAACATGCCTCAGTATCGACTTACTATGCTTTGTCCTATATATGCTGGATTTTAAGAATTCAGACCCTAAAAAGAAACTACTTGTTCAAAAACATAGAGAAAAATTTTGAATTCATTTTTCCCTCATTACTTTCTTGGAGTTTTGGAGAATTTTGTTTGTTTGTTTGGCTGGTTAGTTGGTTGGTTGGCTTTTCCTTTAATTTGTTCTTCATTTTGCTCTTTTCTTTTTCTTCTTTTCCTTGTTTATTCTTTTCTGTTAACTTTATATAATTCTATTAACTTTCTTTTGCTCCTCAGTATGATCTTTATCTCACTTTTCACTCATCTTTCATTTTTCAGTTTTTACTTCTTTCATTTTCCCATTTCCCATATCCTCTGTCTTCACTTGTATAAATATAAAATTTATTAATCTTTACATACTTAGTTAACTCTGAGGTATTACTATTGAAGTTTTCTATTGATAATGATGGTATAGTTGTTGCATTTAACATTTATGATGTATCAGTATTTGGTTTGTCTTTGGGATTATACTATAAATATACATATCTTTTCTATGAATAAAAGTGTAATATTATTGGTTTTTATTGTATGTCAACATTAACTCAGTTATTGTTACTAATTTTGCTGCAATTACCAGAGTGGTACAGTTGCTGCTATGAATTGTTATTTCTTGTATGCCAATATCTGGATTGTCTGTGTCATTAAAAATACTGCAGTTCATTCCCAAGAAACTGAATTTGGGGCTACATAAGTCCAAACATGCACCCTATCCTCAAAAAATAATGGAGATATTTGGATCTTGAAACAGAGCAAAATTCCTACAAATAACCAAGCCCAGAGTCCATCACCAAAAATAGCAGACAATAACTGAAGAGATCTCCACACCAGCAAGAAAATATTTCAGGTATAAATCATACATAAGTCTCAGGAAATAAAACTAACAAACAATAAAACCTAAAGTAACCAATGTAAGCAGAGACTGGTAAAACTGGGAGATAGGGTTGATACATGTGACCATATACTCAGATACACCTTAAGACAAAACAAGATAACATGAAAAATGATGCAACAGCTAGATATACAAAAAAGGTAATGCTAAGATTAATTAGAATTAGTGAAAAATCAGAAGACAGCACAAATGGCATAAAAACCAGTATACAGAAATAATAGTGAAAAACTTTCCAAATATGGTGGGAAAGATAACCTACAGATAAATGAGGCACATAGAACACCAATAGCAACAATCAGAAAATAACATGTCCATAAATAGACCATATTCAAAGTCCTGCACTTCCAACACAATGATAAACTCTTTAAATTTTGTGTTGAAAGGTGTGCTGTTGTAGGCAGTATTTGCAAGGAAAATGATTATACACAGGACACATAATTTATAGTATTATTTATAATGGCCACCCAGTGAGTCACCCAATGATAAAAGCAGTTAAAGAAGAGCAACAAACCACTTATGAAGGTAAACCTATTAGAATTTTAGCACATGTGGTGAATTGATAACTGGTGGTCAAATTGTAATACCAGCTGAACTGAATCAGCATAGTGCTGAGCATGGATGGCTCACTTGAGGATTTCTGCCAAGATAGGAGAGCCAGAGAGGAAGAATTGAGTTTTGTTGGTAGTGACTGGTGTTGTTTGGAGCTGTTGGTCCTCCTATTACCATGGATTCTCCTGGAGAAGTTTGTCAAACTTCTTCTCTAATTTGAATTTGACTGTTCTCAACATCAGAGGAGCTTAGAACCTTGTTGTTGCTGAGAATGGCAGTGATTCACTTTGGAGGAGCTCTGATTTTCACTGATTCTTGGCTCCAGAGGGGAAGATGGTATGCTGTTCAATCTCCAGAAGAAGCTTCTCATGTTGGCTTCCTGATAGGAATTTAGCTGTTCTCATTGAGCTTGGGACCTCATTGTTGCTGAGAATGGCTGTGATATTTTTCAGAGTAGCCCTGGTCCTTATTTTGAACATCATTTCTTGGATCCAGTGCAGAACCCTCAGTCTACTGATACAGATCCTTCATCCTGCCAGCAGAGACCTTTTTGCTTCCACCACTGAGCTTGAGGTCTTCCCAGCACAGATCCATGAAAAAGACTTGCATAAGTCACTGTGGGATCTAGGCCTTCAACTGGACTCATGGGAGACATTGTCATGGACTCTAGATCTTCAGCTTAACTCATGCAGATTATTGACTTGGGATCCAGGCCATCAGCTGGATTCTTTAGGTTTTTAGTGTGTGGACAGATTTCCTGCACTTTCTTTGTATGTGACTCATTGGGTGGCCATTATAAATAATACTATAAATTATGTGTCCTGTGTATAATCATTTTCCTTGCAAATACTGACTACAACAGCACATTTCTCAACACAAAATTAAAAAAATTTGCAGCAAAGTTTCAAAACCTAAAAGGTAACAACTTCCAACACAGACTAACATCCCCCAAAGCTATCTTTCAAAACTGATGAACAAATAATATATTTCCATGACGTAGCCCACCTAAAAATTCATGACCACCAAACTAGCACTCCAAAAATTTTCCAGGAATATCAAATAAAGAGAGTGAAGAAACAATGCCAAACAACCTAATAGGTGAGCAATTAGGTATAAAGGAATAAAAGTAAATGAGCAGGCTGGGATAAAGCTCAGTGACACAGCACCTGCGTGGCAAGCATGAGGTCCTGAATTTGATTTCCAGTTTAAAAAAAAAAGCAAATGAGCAAGAGGTCATTGTGTTCTCTTTTGCATGGTGCCCCACCTTCAAACTATAGAGTGTACTTCTTTCCCTACTTTTAATTAGCCCAAACTCACTCTTCAGAGTCTGTTTCTTTTACTAAGTTCAATAAAATTTAGCTACCATTTGTGATTGTCTTGACCAATTCTTTGCTGAGGAAAGAAAGAACCTAGACATTGTCTCTAGAAAGACACTCCAGCACCTTAAAACCTGGTAACTTAATTTTGTTTAGCCAGCCAGAAAAGTAAGAAAAATCTTTTGGGCACCTTTTCTTTCTTTCTTTCTTTCTTTCTTTCTTTCTTTCTTTCTTTCTTTCTTTCTTTATTTTTTCCTTATTTGTTTTTTTTTTCTCTCTTCTCTAGGCCGGGGGTTGTTTCCTGCCTTTCACACCATGCAGAGTGGAGAGGGAAGTGCATGGCCTCTGCATTTTTCTTCCAGTAATAGGAGACAACAGGCCTGTCTCATGTTTGTCTCCTCTTTTTTTTCCCTTCATTTCCTCCATTTGCAGTCACTCCACCTATTCATGAGTCAAGTAGTCAGACAATCTGTTATTATGCCTTTTTGTTCTCATGCTTCTGTTCTCCATGATACTTTGCTGGACTTTTGGGAAATTAGCTTAGTCTCTGCTTATCCCAGTTTACTTCTTTCAAGCTCAAATTCCCATCCACATTTTTCCCTGGATGACTATTTCTTTCTCAGGGTGTTATATCTGTTTTACCATTTTGTTTCATCACATGACTGGCCACCATCTTGTCACATGACTGGTTTCCCATTGTGGATCAGCCATGAGGGACTGACCATCTCTTTTTTCAACTGACATTATGGTCACTGGAAAGTCTCACCCTTATAAATAGAATCTAAGCCTCTGATTACAAGGATCATGTAGGCTTCCTTCCTCTTTTCTTTTGAATTGGGCTAAATCCTTTCCTTGTTTCTTCTAACAAAATGCAGGTAATTTGAAAACTATGTCTGACAGCCTGAGAAGAACAAAATAATAGTAAAGCTTTACTCAAGTCATATGAAACAAAGGTAGAATCATTCTCATTCTTTGGCTTTTTTTCCTTAAAAAAAAGTTTCCATCTCTGCTGACTTAAAGAGAGTGATATAACTTTTGCTATGCAGTACATGTGAATAGTTTTGTTTCTGAAATGACTCCACCATTCTTAAGAAGAGATATCAAGTGGCACAACATGGCTAATGAAATCTTGGTGGTAGAAGATTCCATCCTGTCCTCATGGGAGTTTTGAAGGGCCAAAAAAAAAATCAACAAGTTCCTCAATGCCCTTCTCCATAAGGAGTTAACGAGCCTCTGTATGGAGACAAAAAGACCTCAGTAGTACTTTCTTCTATGCTTCATTGAAAGACATCATCATCATCCTAGATTTGGGCAAAGATATATCTAGTTTATAAAGGAATTTCACAAGGGACACTTTGTGGGCTCAAATCAGGTCTCCTCTGCCTGCATGGGACCCTATCTTAAGGACCTAAAATCTAGTTTTCTCTATATATATAGGCTCCAAAAGAACCCATGGGAAACCACAGAAACCATGTCCTGTAGATTCCACCAGTTTCACCACTGGGGTCTATCCTTGATCATTGGAAAAGTTTTGTTTCTGCCAATTTAAAAAAGGAACAGTTTATCTACTATTGCAATATGGTTTGGTTTCAATACAAACTAGGAATTGGCAAGAGATGGGCACAGGATGGCAGTTTAAATTATAAGACCATCTTTCAGTTAAATTATTTATCCTTAAATCATAGAAGGTGAAATGAAATTCCTTATGCTCAGGCTTTTGTGGCACTTTATCTCAAGAACAGGTCAGAAACTATGGTATTGAATTGGCCCCTGAGGAAAAAAGAGATGTTTTTGATGATACCTTCCTTGGATACCCACCTGTCTCTCAGAAGAATATGGGTCTCTCTTGTTTAATAAAGAAATTTCAGATGGGACCCAATTGCAGGACACAGCATTTTCTATATTCAACAATCCAGATCTTGATGAACATCAAAAGAAAAATGGTAAAATTATAGCTGTCACAACTGGTAATGCTTTAAACTCAGTCAGGTCATATAAGGCAAAATCTAAGGACAACTGAGGTTCCTAGTTTAAGTGCAAAAATCTGGACATGGGACAGACCTCTGCCAAGCCTTTGCCTGGGCCCTGCTCTGAGTATGAGGCAGGCAAAGTACCTCACTCATGGTGCTGAAGATTTAATTGTCCCTGCTCGCAGTGAGGTGCTAGGCCAAATAAAATGCTCATTTTCTGTTCTGACAATTGAAAAGTCCCAGGGAAACCCACAGTGCCCCTGTCTATGAACATCACCATTACCTGTCAAAAACCCTGGGTAATGCTGGATGATATGGATGAGCCAATTCAATGCATTCTGCTTTGACTTCCTTCTCTGGAACACGCTCCTCTAGATCTATAATTGCTGAGGAAACCTCAAATCAGAGATTCTTTACTCCTCCTCTGACATGTCACTTTGAAGGCCAAATGTTTAACCATGAGTTTCTAATTGTCATACAGTGTCGTACTCTTTTACTAGGAAGAGATTTGCTGGAAAAATTGGGGACAATTCTCAAAGTCTGACAAAGGCTAAAATGGATTTCATCTGTTGGGACACCAGGCCTTCTGAGTCAAATTAGCCAACAGGTAATTCCTGATGTATGATATTATGGAATACCTGACTTATGGAAACACTTCTTTCTCCATGTATCATAAAATAATGAAGTCATTTTGTGTGTCTTGACACAAAATCTGGGAAATTAACTCTGCACATTGGCATAGTTTTCAGAAAAGTTATGTGAGATGACTACTGGATGGCCACATTGCCTGTGAACAATAAAAGTTATAGCTATGCTAACAGAGGAAGCTGTAAAATTAACTTTATGTCAGATATTAGAAGTCCTAACTCTCAGTCATGTCAGGGCTATTCTGGAGACAAAAGTTCACTTGTGGTTAATACAGAAACAGATTACCAAGTATCAGGGAATGTTCTTAGATACACTTTAGGTTGTTATAAAACCTTTCACTGCTATTAATCCTGCCTTTTGTATGCCTACAGGCCCAGAAGTTAGTTGCGCTTGTGTACAAGTGATTTCCCATATTTATGCAAGCAGGCAGGACATCAGTGACCTGCCCCTTTAACATCCTGAGCAGGTGGGGTTCACTGATGGAAGTAGTTTTGACAAAAAAAGGACATCAAAAGACAAGTTATGCAATTTTTAGTTCTCAAGAGGTCATTAAAACAAAATCTTTCTTCCAGAGATCTTGGCTCAAAAAGCAGAGCTAATACTCTCACTTGGCCATTGATATTAGGAAAAGGCAAAAAGCTAAATATACATATTCCAAGCTAAATATATAGACTCCAAATAATGCCCTTCTGTTCCTACACACCCATGCAGCAATCTGGAAAGAAAGGGTCTTTTTAACTAATATGCAATAGTTTATAAAGCACATGCTATAAAAATCCTACACGGGAAATGTTCACTAGAATTTTCAGAGATCTAAGAAGAAAGATATTTCTGAGAATCTCTGCTTCTTTAGAAAGCAAGACTCCAGCAATGCTCTGGGTGCAGAGCAGTAAAATCCCTAATGACTATAATGCACTACAGCTTAAAACGCATCTGTATTTGTGTCCCATTTTTAATTTGATCCATTATGTGGGCAATCTTCCTAAAGCATTGTTTCTCAAGGTCTTGATAATTTATCTAAATATTCTCTTTGCCATATTTAGTCTTCCAAAAGAAGAATGGATATCAGACCTATTTCTCATATTTGGGTTCTACATCTCTAACATAATAAAAAAACCTACTTTATTTCTTCTATTAAACACATAAATTAATAGTCAATACTTCATTTCTCAGTATCTTCTAATAGTTCTCTTTAACTCAGTCTGTAAGCCACTAGACACAAAAGCAGTTGGAGAGCATGTAATTCTCAGTAGATAGAGTTTAGAGCTCATTCCAGCTTAATAAAGATACAGAAGACAGAGTCCTGCACTCTCTCAGCAACCCATAAAGAATTATGGGGATATGTGCCTTTCAGGGAAAATGAGAGGAAGGTAGAGCATGGCTAAAACTGACTGGAAAAGGAGCAAGTTTTCCATGGGATGGACTAGATTTGACATCAGTCTAAGGTCTGGGAGTTATAAAAAGGACAGTCCACATTGAGTTTTTGTAACTGTGTTCTCTCTTGCATTGTGGATACCTTCATGTTATAGGGTGTACTTCTTTTGCTACTTTCAGTTGGCTCAAACTTGCTCTACAGAGACTCTTTCCTTTCCTACTTTTAATAAAATTATGTCATCATTAAAAAGTAAATAAGTAGCAAAAAAGTAACAAGTCAATACATTTCAGTAATAACATTCAAGATAAATTGCCTCAATTTCCCAATCAAAAGAAATGCTTTCCAGAATGGAGCAAAAAACAAAACACATAAGTATGCTGCATACAAAAAAATTTAATCCAAAATGAATTTATAAACTGCAAAGGATGAAAAAAGTATCTCTTGCATTTGGAACCCAAAATCAATCACACAAGTATATTATTTTCAGAAAATGGAGACTTACATCAAAAACAGATCAGATTAGACAAAAAAGGTCAATACATACTGATTAAGGAAAAAACTTAATAAAAGGTAAAATAATAAACATATATGTAATGCACACCAAACTTCATGAAACAAATATTGATATACATCAGATAAGACATACAGGAACAAAATTTTATGGGGAGACTCTGTACCCCATTTTCACAAATAGACAGATCAACTAGATAAAAAAATCAACAAATACTGAAGTTGAAGCCAAAGCTCCAAACAAATGAACTTAATAAATATCTGCATAATGTTCCACCCAAGAGCAACAGAATACATATTCATCTCAGCAGCACACAGAACTATCACAAAAAAGATGACATAATGACTAATAAACTATGTTTAAGTAAATATAAAAAAATCAAAACTGTCCCAAGTATATTACCAGATCATAGAACAATGAAATTAGAAATCAATGGCAAAAGAAATGATGGATATTTTAAAAACACATGAAAACTAAACTATACAAACTTGAATAATCAATAAGTCACAGAATAAATTAAGGAAGGAATTAGTTCCAAGAATGAAGCAATCTCCATAAAACAAGCCAAAATATGTGGGATGTAATGAAAGCAGTCCTGAGAGACAAATTTATAGCTGTGAAAGCCCACATCAGAAAAACAGTGAACCTAAATAAAAAGTCTAGTGATACACCTCAAGGTCCTACACAAAAAAGAAAAATCTATTTCCAAAATTGGTATAGGAAGGAAATTATGAAGATCAGAACAGTAATAAATGACATATATGCATCCACGCTTGTAGCTGCACAATTGGTAATAGCCAGATCTTGGAAACAATCATAATGCCCATCAACTAAGGAACAGAAAAAAAAGATGTGGACTGGGAACATTCCAGAAGCCTGCTGCAGGCCTAAACCACCAGGGACTGCCACTGCTGGGCCCTCCCTTCCACCGGGAATATCAAGGAAGGCCACCACAGGCCTGAGCTGCCTAGTACTGCTGCTGCTGGGCCCATCCTACTGCTGGGAACCTTGGACTACAGTGGATTATTGTGCTGGCTGGATGACAGACTCAGGAACCCCTCACCCAAACAGAAGACTTCAGCAGGCTCCAGTCAGTGTGGTGAATTTGCACCTAAAATAGAGGTCTGCAGTGAGTAAATAGGAGCAGAAGTGCAACTCCCTCCAACTCTAAGACCTTGGGGAACCTGACAAGAGAGTGGGTAATCCCCTCCCCCACACAGAGAACATCAGACAGGTTGAGGAGTGCACCAATTACCCTCCCAACTTAGAGAAAATTAAAAGAGCTTATGAGACCACCAGTGACACAGTAGGCCTTCAGCTGACACAAACACTATAGCCAGGGTGATCTGGTGACCTACAACAACCTGGAAATGTAACAACAGCAGGAACTAACAGTAGCCCTACATCAATACTTCTAGGCTACTTAGCCCAGAAAGAATATAGGACTCACCCAACAAGCCCTGTAGGAGGAATTCAGGTGATTAGATCTCCTCTTCATTGTGGTACCCAGCAATTTGAAAAACATCAACCACACAGTAGGACTCTAAAACTCGCAATACAGACTGTTGGGATGGAAAGACCAGATATTTACCCAAAATGTGAAAATGAATAAACAAAAAGGCAAAATGCAATCTCAAACATCTAGCCCATCAGGAGCAAGTAGAGGTGACAATGAAATAGAGGACTTTAAAAGTCATATACCAGAAATCTCTGAAAAGACAGCAAATGAAGTAAAGAAACAAATCCACGAAGCTGTAGAGGAACTCAATTAGAAATAATGTCTTATGTAAAGACAGAAATAACAACCATAGCAAATCATTTGCTCAACATAGCTAGAGAAGAAATAGATAAAAAAAATACAGGAGCATGGAGAATTGATTGAAACTCTAAATGAACAATACAGAAAACAAGCAGAATGCATGAAACAAATCCAAAGATATATCCAAGAAACAAAAAACTGTATTGAAAGCTGGCAAAACCATTTAAATGAAGCTGAGGATAGAATTTCAGACATTGAGGACAGGATCACAGATAGCAATCATGAAGGGTAGAACTTATAAAAACAACAAAGCAGCATGAAATGACAATCCAGAAGCTTCAAGATTATGTCAGGAGAAGCAATGTAAGATTTACAGGCATCAGTGAGGAGGCAGGAGACAACACAAAGCACATAACAAACCTGTTCACAGAAGTAATGGCAGAAAATTTCCCAAACATGGGGAAAAAAATCTGACATACAAATAAGTGAGGCATATAGAATGCCAAATAGTTATAACCAACATAAATCTATATCCTGGCATATAATAAGATCTCAGACATACAGCATAAAAACACAATAATGAAAGATGTTAGAGAAAAGACACAACTCACCTATCAAGAAAAGCCTATTAGAATCATGGCAGACTTCTCAGTGCAAACCTTCAGGTTAAGACGAGCTTGGAACAAACAATTGCAAGCCCTAAAAGAAAACAACTTTCAGCCCAGACTGATATACCAAGCAAAACTGTCTTTCAAATTCAATGGAGAAACAAGATACTTCCATGAAAAGAACGACTGAAGAAATTCATATCCACCAAACCAACCTTAGAAAGAATGCTGAAAGACATGCTAGATGGAGATAAAAAATGACCACAATCTCCAGAACAACAACAGAAAAAAACCACCAGGCTGGACAAGAAATTGAACAAGGGAGAAAAGCAGGAAATCAACAATAGGAATACAACATGGTAAAGTCAAGCCAGTACATATCAGTGATATCCATAAATGTCAATGGGCTCAATTCACCTATCAAAAGAAACAGGTTGACAGAATGGATCAAGAAACAGGATCGCACAATATGCTGTATACAAGAAACACAACTGACTCAAAAAGAAACTCATAGCTTAAAAGTCAAAGGATGGAAAACAGTATTCCATGCAACAGGAACCCAGAAAAAAGCAGGGGTAGCTATTCTGTTTGCAGACAAAGTGAACTTCAAACCTAAAAGGATTGAAAGGCATAAAGAAGGCCACTACATACTTATTAGTGGAAAATTACAAGAGGAAGAACTAACAACTTAAATATATATGCGCCAAATAAAGGAGCATCCAACTATATAAGACAGATACTGATGGACATGAAAAACCAAATACACAAGAACACAATTAAATAGGAGACCTTAACACCCCACTGTCACAAAGAGATAAGTCAATTAGATAAAAAGTCAGCAAAGAAATGACAGAACTGAATCATACCTGTAAGCGAATGGATTTAGTGGATGTTTACAGAGTGTTCCACCCAACCACATCACAATATACATTCTTCTTAGCTGCACATGGGTCATTCTCCAAAATAGACCACATATTAACTCATAAAGCATTCTTAACTAAATGCAAAGGGAGCAAAATTATCCCATGTATAATATGTGATCATAGCACACTAAAATTGGAAATCAATGGTAAAAAAAACCCTACAAAACCTGAATAAATACATGGAAATTAAACAACAACCTTCTGAATAACCAGTGGGTCACAGATGAAATTAAAGAGGAAATAAAACAATATTACAACGCAATGAAAGTGCAGATAAAACACACCATAACCTATGGGATGCAATGAAAGCAGTCCTAAGAGAGAAATATATAGCAATAAATAGTCACATCAAGAAAATGGAATGAACACAAATAAATAACCTAATGCTATGTCTCAAGCTTCTAGAAAAGGAAGAGTAAATCTAACCCAAAGCTCATAGAAGAGAGGAAATTTTAAAGATTAGAGCAGAAATTAATGCAACTGAAACTAAAAAAAAATACAAAGAATTAATGAATCAAAAAGCTGATTTTTTGAGAGAATAAACAAAATTGATAAACTCCTGGCCAACCTGATCAAGAAAAACAAAGAAAAAACTCAAATCCACACAATAAAGACTGAAAAGAAGGAAATTACTCCAGATCCCATGGAAATTCAAAAGATCATGAACAGCTACTTTGAAAATCTCTATTAATAGGGTGGAAAATACAGAGGAAATGGACAGATTTCTAGGAACATATTAATTACCAAAGCTCAACCAAGAAGATATAGCAATTATGAGTAACCCAATATCAGCTACTGAAATCGAAACTGTAATTAAAACTTACCAAGAAAGGAAAGCCCAGGTCTTGATGGATTCACAGTTGAATTCTATAAAACTTTAGAGAATATTTAATGCCAATACTCCTTAAAATCTTCGATGAAATTGATAAAAAAAACAGTCCTTCCTAAATCATTCCTGGAGGCAAGTATTACTCATACAAAAACCAGAGAAAGATCCAACCAAAAAGGAGAACTATAGGCCAATCTCACTAATGAACATTGATGCAAAGATTCTCAATAAAATGTTGGCAAATAGAATGAAGCAAATTATTAAGAACATTATAAACCATGACCAAGTGGGATTTATTCCAGGAATGCAGGGATGGTTCAGTATAAGGAAATCAATGAATGCAATACACAACATCAACAGAGCCAAAAATAAAAATCACATGATCATCTCAATAGATGCAGAAAAAACTTTTGATAAAGTCCAATACCTTTTCATGATAAAAACTCTGCAGAAACTTGCAATAGAAGGTATGTACCTCAATCTCATGAAGGCCTTCTATGACAAACCAATTGCCAATGTTATATTAAATGGCCAAAAACTGAAAGCCTTCACTCTAAAATCAAGAACAAAACAAGGATGTCCACTATCACCACTCCTATTCAACATAGTTCTGGAAGTATTAGCCAGAGCAATCAGACAAGATGGAGAAATAAAAGCCATAAAAATAGGAAAAGAAGAAGTTAAATTATCATTATTTGTAGATGACATAATATTCTAAATAGAAGACCCCAATAACTCAATTAAAAGACTATTATTTGTAATAAACAAATTCAGCAGCATAGCTGGATACAAAGTCAACACTCAAAAATCAAAAGCATTCCTATACACAAACAAAAAACTCACTGAGAGAGAAATTATGGAAATATCGCCTTTCACAATAGCATCTTAAAAAATGAAATACCTAGGAATCAACCTAACCAAGAATGTAAAAAACCAATATGCTGAAAATTATACTACTCTAAAAAAGAAGATTGAAGAGGATATTAGAAAATGGAAGTATATTCTTTGCTCCTGGCTAGGAAGAACCAACACTGTGAAAATGGCCATACTCCCAAAACTATTATACAGATTAAATGCAATCCCAATCAAAGTACCATCAACATACATTACAGATCTAGAGAAAAACACTATTAAAATTCATTTGGACACAGAAGAAACCTAGAATAGCAAAAGAAATTCTGGGCAACAAAGGCAAGAGAGGAGACATCTCAATTCCTGATTTGAAAAACTATAATACAAAACCACAGTGATAAAATCAGCATGGTACTGGCAAAGAATTAGACCTGAGGATCAAAGGAACATATTATACGATACAAGTAATACTACAAAGACACTCAGCCACCTTATATTTGACAAAGGGGCTAAACATTTCACTGGAAAAAAGATAAACTCTTTAATAAAAGGTGTTGGGAAAATTGGCTTTCCACATGCTGAAGACTGAAAATTGACCAATGCCTATCACCATACACTAGCTAAAATCAAAATGGATCAAGGATCTAAATATTAAAACAGAAACATTAAATCTACTGGAAGACAAATAGGTAAAAATCTTGGAGACGTAGGGGTAGGGAGAAAATTCATGAATAAAATGCAAACTGCATAGCAAATACTTCAAAGAATCAACAACTGGGATCTCATATTACTAAAAAGTTTTGGCACTTCAAAAGAAATCACCAACAAAGTGAAAAGAAAACCTACAGAATGGAAAAGAATTTTAGCTAACAAACCCTCAAAGTACTTATATCTAGAACATATAAAGAACTGAAGAACATCCAGCCCCTGAAATTCAAAGACCCTCTCCAAAAATGGGCATCAGAGATAAAGACACAGTTCTCAGATGAAGATGTACAAATAGCAAATAAATATATGAAGAAATGTTCATCATCACTGATCATTCAAAAGTGCAAATTAAAATAGCATTAAGATTTCATCTCACTCCAGAAAGAATGGCTGCCATCAAGAAAACAACTGATAATAAATGTTGGAGAGGCTGCCAGGGAAAAGGAACACTTCTCCACTGTTGGTGGGAGGGGAGACTGGTGCAACCACTGTGGAGGTCAGTATGGAGATTCCTCAAAAACTAGGATTGGAAGTTCCATTCAATCCAGTTATTTCCCTCTTGACTATTTCCCAGAAATTTGAAAAGGTCATGTCACAGTGATATATGTGCACTCATGTTCATAGCAGCACAATTTGTGATAGCTAAATCTTGGAAACAACCAAAATGCCCATCAAGGGCAGAGTGGATGAAAAAAATGTTGTATTTTTATACAGTGGAATACTACACAGCTATAAAAATGATGATCTTGAGCCCTTTACTGTAAATGGAGGCAACTTGAAAATATCCTCATTAGTGAAATAATCAAGACTCACATTAGTAAATATCACATTGTCTCTCTAGTGTAAAAATTAATAAGAACAGACAGAATAATGGTATCCAAAAAGTATAATTGATATAATAGATATTGTAATAGTGAAAGGAAAGGAAAATGCTCTAAAGGATATAATGGTATGTATAGTGTATAAATAGATGACCATATTACTGAGCTTTTGTTAGATCATTGAACAGAAGAGTTTGTATTGTCAATGCTTGAGTATCTAATCACTTTTTATGCTTTGACTTTGTAACTTTAACAGCTATTGCTAAGTTAACAATATGTAATGTATCAACTAGAGATTTTATGAAGTTAATTTTTGAACTCTGTATTTTACTTTACTTCTTGTTTTCTCTAATTTGTATTTTTAAAATTTTCTTTTCTTTCTCTCTTAATAAAAAAAATTCAAAAAGAGAGGAAAAGAAAGTACTGTAGATGATATAACTGCATGAATGTTTAAGTGTGTAAGATTGATAACCATATTACTAAGTTTTTGGTGGCTAGGTGAACAGAACTGGTTGCAGTCTCACTGTTTAAATGTCCACTTTGCATGCTTTACTTATGTAACTTGAAAAACTACTTCTAAAGTAGTAGAAATTTCTAAATTTTTTGAAATTTTGTATTAATTCTACCCTCTTTTTGTTTTGTTTTTCCTTTAATAAAAAAGATGTTGAGGCTGCCCAGAACTTCCACCATGGGCCCACCTTGCCACAGGGAATATAGCAGAAGCCTGCAGCAGGCATAGGCTGCCCAGAACCTCCTGCATGGGCATGCCCTGCCACAGGGAATTTAGCAGAAGACTGAATCAGGGGTAGGTTGCCCAGAACAACCACTGAGGGCCCGGCCTGCATCCAGGAACATAGCAGAAGCCTGCATCACGGGTAGGCTGCACAGAACCTCCACCATGGGCCTGCCCTGTCACTGGGAATATCGAGGAGGCCCACCCAATACTGAAAACTGCCCTGGACTGCTACAGATGGGCCTGCCCTCCCACCTAGAACACCAAAAGATCTCAAGGGTATCCAGTTAGTGTGAGAAAATTTGGAACTTTGCTCCCAGGTGGTGAAATTTGGACTACACCGGATTGACTGTATCAATGTGGTGAGTATACCACTACCATAGAGGTGTACAGGGGATAAATAGGGCCAGTAGTAAAAACCCCCTCCAAATAATGGTAAGACATTGGTGTGTCTGAAAAGAGTGTGTGTGATCCCCTCCTACACATAGAAAACACCAGGCAGAGTGAAAATGACAAAACAAAAAAGCAAAATGCAGTCTCAAACATATAGTTCACCAGAAGCAAGTATAGGAGATATTGACATAGAGGACCCCAAAAGTAACACACCAGGAATCTCTGAAAAGATAGCCAGTGAAATAAAACAAACAGCTGCATCAGGCTATAGAGGAAATCAAATGAGAAGTAGTCTCCCATGTAAAGATAGAAATAACAACTATAGTAAAGGAGTTGTTCAATGCACCTAGAGAAGAACTAGAGAAAAAAGTACATGAGCACGGAAAACTGATTGAAACTTTGAATGAAGAATATAGAAAACAAGCAGAATTCATGAAACAAACTCAAAGAGACATCCAAGAAACAAAAAATTCTATTGAAAGCGTGCAAAACTGCCTAAAGGAAGCTGAGAATAGGATTTTGGACTTTGAGCACAGGAACACAGTTAGTGATCAGGAAAGGATATCACTTTTAAAAATAACAAAGCAGCATGAAATGACAATCCAGAAGCTTCATGATACTGCCAAGAGTAACAGTATAAGAATAATGGGCATTAGCGTAGATATAGGAGTGCAGGCAAATGACATACATAAAGTTTTTACAGAAACAATAGCAGAAAATTTCCCAGACATGGGGAAAGAATCTGATATGCAGATAAGTGAGGCATATAGAACACCAAACAGTCACAATCAACATAAATCCACACCCAGACACATATTAATTAATATCTCAGACATACAGCATAAAAATAGAATACTAAAAGCTGTCAGAAAAAAGACAAAACTCACCTATCAGGGAAAGCCCATTAGAATCATGGCAGACATTTCAGCACAAACTCTCAAGTCAAGAAGATCTTGGAGTGAGGTATTTGAAGCCCTGAAAGAAAACAGTCTTCAGCCCAGACTGATTTACCCAGCAAAACAATCATTCAAATTTAATGGAGAAACAAGATACTTCCATGACAAAGAACAACTGAAGATATTCATATCCACCAAACCAACCCCAGAAAGAGTACTGAAGGACATGCTAGACAGAGATAAAAATGACCACAAACAACAACAGAAAGAAACCATCAGGTAGGATAAGCAATTAAATAAGAGGAAAAGTGGAAAGAAACAACTGGAACATAACATGGCAAAGTCTAACCAGTACATATCAGTGCTATCCATAAATATAAATGGCCTTAATTCACCTATCAAAAGAAATAGATTGACAGAATGGAACAAGAAACAGGACCCCCCCACAATATGCTGTATACAAGAAACACATCTTACCCAAAAGGAAACTCATAGATTATAAGTCAAAGGATGGAAAACAACATTCTATGCAACACAAACATAGAAAAAAGCAGGGGTAGCTATTCTATTCACACAACGTGAACTTCAAACCTAAAATGATTAAAAAAGATAGGGAAGATAACTATATACTTGTTAGTGGTAAAATTCAAGAGGAAGAACTAACAATTATAAATATATATGCACCAAACAAAGGAGCAACCAACTATATAAGACAGATACTAAAGGACATGAAAAACAAAATACACAAGAATACAACTATAGCAGGAAATCTTAACATCCCATTTTCACAAACAGATAGATCAACTAGACAAAAAGTCTGCAAAGAAATAACAGAAATGAATCATACCTGTGAGTAATTGGACTTAGTAGATGTTTACAGAGAGTTCCAATCAGAATAAACATTCTTCACAGCTGCACATGGCACATTCTCCAAAATAGACCATATATTATCCCATAAAACATTCTTAAGTAAATGCAAAGGTATTGAAATCATACCATGCATAATATCTGACCATAGTGCACTAAAATTGGAAATTAATGGCAAAAGAAATTGTAAAACCTGCATAAATACAAGCAAATTAAATAGCAGCATTTTGAGCAACCAGTGGCCTACAGATGAAATTAAAGAAGAAATAAAGCAATACCTACAATTAAATGAAAATACAGAAACAACGTACTGTAATCTGTGGGATGCAATGAAAGCAGTCTTAAGAGGGAAATATATAGCAATAAAATGTAATATCAAGAAAACTGAACAAGCACAAATAAACAAACAAATGCTCTATTTCAAGCTTCTAGAAAAAAAGAGCAAGCTAAACCCAAAGCTTACAGAAGACAGGAAATTGTAAAGATTAGAGCAGAAATCAATGCAATTGAAACTAAAAAAACAATACAAAGAATTAATGAATCAAAAAGCTGATTTTTTGATAGAATAAAAAAAAGCCTAGCTAACCTTATGAAGAGAAAGATAGAAAAAACCCAGATTCACACAATAAGAACTGAAAAGGGAGAAATTACTACAGATCCCATGGAAAGTCAAAAGATCATGAATAACTACTTTGAAAATCTCTACTAACTTAGAGTGGAAAACACAGAGGAAATGGACAGACTTCTGGAAACATATGAACTACCAAAGCTATACCAAAAAGATATAGCAATTTTGAACAATACATTATCAGCTATTGAGACTGAAAATGTAATTAAAAACTTACCAACAAAGAAAAGTCCAGGTCCTGATGGATTCACAGCTGAAATCTACAAGAAATTTAGAGAAGATTTGATGCCAATACTCCTTAAAATCTTCAATGAAATTGAGAAAAAAAGCAATCCTCCCTAAATCATTCCTGGAGGCAAGTGTTACTCTGATACCAAAACCAGAGAAAGATCCAGCCAAAAAAAGAGAACTATAGGCCAGTTCACTAATGAACATTGATGCAAAGATTCTCAACAAAATACTGGCAAATAGAATGCAGCAAATCATCAAGAAGATTATACAACATGACCAAGTGGGGTTCATTCCAGGAATGCAGGGATGGTTTAACATACGCAAATCAATAAATGTAATACACCACATCAACAGAGCCAAAGACAAAAACCACATGGTCATCTCAATAGATGCAGAAAAAGCTTTAGACAAAGTCCAACACATGTTCATGATTAAAAAAGAAAAACCTTCAGAAACTCAGAATTCATGGCATCTACCTCAACTTTATAAAGGCCATCTATGACAAACCAACAGCGAACATTATACTAAATGGACAAAAACTGAAAGCTTTTACGTTAAAATCAGGAACAAGCAAGGATGTTCACTCTCACCACTCCTTTTCAACATAGTTCTGGAAACACTAGCCAGGGCAATCAGACAACAGAGAGAAATGAAAGGAGTAAAAATAGGAAAGGAAGAAGTTAAATTTTATCAGTATTTGCAGATTACATGATACTCTATATACAAGACCCAAAAAAACTCCATTAAAGACTACTAGAAGTAATAAACAAGTTCAGCAGTGTAACTGGATACAAAGTCAATCCTCAAAAATCAATACCATTCCTGTACACAAAAAAAATAACTGAGAGAGAAATTATGCAAATATCACTCTTTACAATAACATGTAATAATGAAATACTTAGGAATCAACCTAACTAAAAATGTAAAAGACCTATATGCTGAAAATTATACTATGCTGAAAATTATACTATGCTGAAAAAGGAGATTGAAGAGGATACTAGAAAATGGAAGGACATTCCTTGCTCTTGGTTAGGAAGAAGCAACATTGTGAAAATGTCCATAGTCCCAAAGTTGTTATACAGATTTAACACAAACCCAATCCAAATACCATTGACATACCTCACATATCTAGATTAAACAATACTAAAATAAATTTGGAAACAGAAGAAACATAGAATAGAAAGGCAATTCTAAGCAACAAAAGCAAGGCAGGAGGTATCACAATTACTGACTTGAAACAGTACTATAAAGCCACAGTTAAAAATGAGCTTGAAACTGGCAAAGAAATAGACCTGAGGATCAATGGAATTGATTAGAAGATGCAAGCACAACTACAAAGACACTCAGCCACCTGATATTTGACAAAGGGGCTAAATATGTCCACTGGAAGAAGGATAGTCTCTTTAATAAATGGTGTTGGAAAAATTGGCTCTCTACATGCTGAAGACTGAAACTAGATCCATGCATAGCACCATGCACAACACTAAAGTCTAAATGGATCAAAGACCTCAATATTAAAACAGAAACACGAAATCTACTGGAAGACAAGGTAGGTAGAAGTCTTGGAGACATAGGGGTAGTCAGAGAATTCATGAACAAAATGCAAACTGCATGGGAAGCACTTCAAAGAATCAACAAATGGGATCTCATGTTATTTAAAAGTTTCGGCACTTCAAGGGAAATCACCAACAGAGTAAACAGAAAACCAGCAGAGTGGGAAAGAACTTTAACCAGCAACCCCTCAGACCAAGGACTTGTGTCCAGAATATATAAAGAATTGAAAAACATGAAGCCCCCCAAATTGAAAGACCCTCTCCAAAAACGGGCATCTGAGATGAACACACAGTTCTCAGAGAAAGATATACAAATGGAAAATAAATACAGGAAGAAATGTTCACCATCACTGGTCATTTGAGAAATGCAAATTAAAACAGCATTGAGATTCCACCTTACTCTGGAAAGAATAGCTACCATCAAGAAATCAACTGATAACAAATGTTGGCGAGGCTGCAGGGAAAAAGGAACACTGTTCCACTGTTGGTGGGAATGTAGACTGGTGCAACCATTATGGAAATCCATACAGAGAATTCTCAGAAGACTAGAATTGGAAGCCCAGTTCAATCCAGCTATCCTCCTTCTGGGTATTTTCCCCAAAGAACTGAAAAGTTCATATCACAGTGATATATGTGCACCTATGTTCATAGCTGCACAATTTGTGATAGCTAAATCCTGGAAACAACCAAGGTGCCCATCAACTGCAGGGTGCATGAAAAAGATGTGGCATTTTTATACAATGGAATATTACTCAGCTATAAAAGAGGATGATCTTGAGGCCTTAATAGGGAAATGGAGACAACTTGAGACTATCCTCAGTAATGAAATAAATAAGAAACTTATTTATAAATATCATATTTTATCTTAGTGCAAATATTAAATAAGAACTACAAGAGTAATAAAACCAAAATGTGTAATTGCTATTGTAAAAAAGAGAGGAAAAGAAAGTACTCTATGGGATATAACTGCATGTATGTTTGAGTGTGTAAATTAGATGACCATATTGCTGAATCTTTGTTGGGTCTTTGAGCAGAGCTGTTTGTAGTCTGACTATTTGAATATTTACCATGTACCCTTTAACTTTGTAACTTGAACAACTACATCCAGGATGACAGTATGTAATTTATAAATTACTGATTTCTTAGTGGGGCTTTTACTCATTCTCGTTTTTCTTTCCTTATTTTAGAACTCTGAATTGTTGCTACCCTTTTTTCTGTTTTGCTTTTTTTTCTTCTCTTTATATAAAATTTTAAAAATGTATAATTGCTCTTGTAAAAAAAAGAGGAAATAAGAAGCACTGTAAAAGATATAGCTGCAAGTATGTTTACGTGTGTGGGATTGATGACTATATTTGTAGATTCTTTTTGGATTGTTCAACAGATTTGTTTGCACTCTCTGTTTGAGTGTCCAATTTGTGCACTTTCATTTTGTAACTTAAATAAGTATTTCTAAAAGAACAATATGTGATTTATCAACTAGTTATTTCTTACTGTTTGCCTTCTTTTCTTGAAATTCTGTAATATTTCTACCTTTTTCCTGTTTTTTTCTCTTTAAATAAAAAAAAAACATGAAAGCAAAATGTCACATAAAACCACAGTACAAGGTGATCTACAATAATTATTGTGTTGTTTCTTATTATCTTAAATAGAAAGTGTATATCATCATACATAATTGAATATAGCAATATAATTGAGTTTAGCAGTAAATAACAATATTAGTAAAAATAAAACATTATAGACAGTATAAAACATCAAAGGCAGGTAGTAATCAAACCATAGTGGATGTTCTAGTGGATGTTGTCTTCTTAAGTACAGTTGCCTATACTCTCAGACTTGAAATTATCAATCATAATAGCTTTGAATAAAATCTATCAGTACAGAACAGTGATCCAACAAACCAGATTCGATTATGATCAGTCATGGTAAAACAGTGTATGGTTTACAGACCTTTAGATTAAATTAATAGGAAATTAAGGATGATTACCATACTGTATCTTGTTATTTTTGGGATTACCATCTGTGCGCTCAAATCTTGTACAGGTAAAATGACTAGAACAGAATATAATACATCTAAGCAGAGTAGTGTCAGTAATGAGGGTTTTAAATCCTGGTGCGCTATTAACAATATAGCATATCCAGGCCATCTATGTTAGAGATTCTAGTTATCCTTCTCTGCCTCATTTCTGCTATGCTATTTTTCTGCCTTTGTTTGTCTAGTTTTCACCTTCATTCTACTGCCTGCCCCACTCGTTGAGGCCTTTCTGCCACTGTTCCTAAAATCCTGGTATTTTTTTCTCTCTCTCTAGAATGTCCTTCAGTATTCTCAGTAGGGTTGGATTGGTGGTCATAAACTCCCCCAGTTCCTCTTTGTCATAGAAGCATCTTATTTCTCCATTAATTTCTAGTAGCAGTTTTGCAGGGTAATCAATCTGGGCTGGAGGTTATTTTCTTTAAAAGCTTGGAATACTTCACTCCAAGCTCTTCTTGATCTGATGGTCTGTGTCAAGAAGTCAGCCATGATCCTGCTGGGCTTACCTTTATAGGTAATCTGTTTCTTTTCTCTGACAGCTTTTAATATTCTGTTTTTATATTGAATTTCGGGTATCTTGATTATTATATATCTGGGTGTAGATCTGTTTTGGTTGTAGGTGGCTGGAGTTCTTTATGCCAAACACAATCAAATGTCATTTTGTTTTCCCATGCTTGGGAAGTTTTCCTTAATTATTTCCATGAATAATCTTTGTAGTTTGCCTGTATTTATTCCTGCTTCCCTGTTCACATTTCCTATCCTTAAATTATAGATTCTTTTGTCATCTGCTAGCCTTTGTATTGTTACTGCCTGTTTCCTTGTTGTTTTTAAGAGATCTTTCCTTTCATGATCACACATTGCAAACTTGTCTTAAGTTTTGATAGTCTATCCTTAGTTTCTTTTAAGGAGTTTCGCCAGTTTTCAATGGAGTCTTTAATTTCCTGGTAGTCTCTTTGAATCTGCTTCATGTATTCTACATTTGCTTTATATTCTTTATCGAATTCTTCTCTCCTTTTTTTGTGTTCCTCCCTTCTTCCATCTGTATCACCCTGAGAGATGCTTCCTGAGAGCATTTCTTTTATTACTCTACTCATATCCTGCTTTATCTGATTTAATATTTCAGTTTTGAACTTGTCTACAAGGTCCCCAAGATATCTCTTAATGTCAATTGAAGCCATGTCTAATGTCGTGTGTTTGCTGCCCTCAGTCTCCCTTGTTTTTCCTTCTCCTGGATCAGTGCTCTCAGAGTTCTGGGCTGGGGACCTCCTCCTGCCTCTCTCTCTTGTCATGGCCCTGGCTTCCTCCACACAGGTTACAGTGCAGGTCCCAGTCCCCTTCTCTGTTGGCCGCATTTCCTCTGAAGCACCCTGGGGAGTGAACTCCGCCATCTCCTACCTGCTCTTGTCACTAAGGTGTAAGCTGTGGTTTCTTATGCCTGCCCCTCCCCACCGGGCCAGCCAAACTTCAGGTGCCTTCATCTGTTTAGTGCTTGCTAGGTGCAGGGAATCGATTTTGGAATGATCATTGGTCCCGGCCAGGGGCATGGCCCAGTCCAAGCAAATCCCACGAATCTGCTCCAGGGAGGGAGGAACTAACTGAAGTCACTGTCACTCCCAGTTCAGGCTCCTCCTGCCGGATTCTAACATGTTGCCCATTTAGTCACACCCTTTCCATGGGGGATGTCTCATTCCCAGCACTGACCATGGATTAATGAAGATCCCTTCACTGGCTCCACTCTCCATTCAGCTCAGCAACCCCTCACTTCAGTGCTGCTGTGCTTCCTGTGAGTGGTGGTGGGAATGAGTTTGGGTGGCTCTGCCAGCCGGCATGGATTCAAGCTGGTACAAACTTGGTGGGCCACTGTGAATATGCTGTGTCCCATAATTTTTAGCTGTTTCAGTTGTAGTCCAGAAGTATTTGATGAGATTTTTTATGTTTTAATTTCTTCCTGTATCAAGAGGATCCATCTCCCTCTGTCTCGGTCTCTCCAGGGTGTTTTATTCTGGCAAATTAGTTGTTTCTTCTGGGAAGCTTTGTATTTTGTTGCTCACTGATTGGCTATCTTGTGTTATCCTCTGCTTTGAGCTTGATGGGCTTTCCTTTATAGGTAATCTGTTTCTTTTCTCTGATGGCTTTTAATATTGTTTTTATATTGAATTTCTGGTATCTTGATTATTATATGTCTGGGTATAGCTCTGTTTTGGTTGTAGGTGGCTGGAATTCTGTATGCCTCACATAATTGAAAATCATTTTCTTTTCCTATGCTTCAGAAGTTTTCCTTAATTATTTCTGTGAATATCCTTTGTAATTCACCTGTTTTTATTTCTGCTTCTTTGTTCACATTCTTTATTCTTAAATCATAGATTCTCTTGCTATCTTCTAACTTTTGTATTGTTACTGCCTGTTTCATTGTTATTTTTAAGAGATCTTTCCTTTCATGATCACACATTGCAAACTTGTCTATTCAATATCTGATAGTCTATCCTTAGTTTCTTTTAAGGAGTTTTTCCAGCTTTTAATATTTTATTTTATTTTTATTTTTTTATTTAGAGAAAAATGAAACAGAAAAAGGATAGAAATAATACAATTTAAAAAAAAACCAGTAAGAAATCAGTAGTTGACAATTAAACATTTTCCTCCTAGAAGTAGTTGTTCAAGTTACAAAAGTAAAGCTTAAAAGCTAGACATTTAAACAGTGAGACTGCAATCAGATCTGTTCATCTATCCAACAAAAAACTTAATATTAATGCCATGATTCCTACACACTCAAATATACATGCAGTTATATCCTTTAGAATACTTTCCTTTCTTCTCTCTTTTTTTACAATAACTCTAATCAATTCTTGTAAACTGTTTAGAAGTTCTACACATGTAAAAGTCTCTACACACATACCTAGCCTTTCTGTATTAGAGGGAAAACAAACCAAAATAAGTCAACAATACAAATTCCTAGAGAAACATGAAATGAGAAGGACATATAAAACCACAATACTAGGTGATCTACGGTTGCCACCATGATGTCTTCTGTTATTTTCAATAAAATTGTCTATATCATCAGGCATAGTATAATTGAACTTATTAGTACATAGCACTATTAATAAAAACCGAACATTGGAGACATCATAGGGCTTCAAAGGCAGTTAATAATCAAACCAGAATGGGTATCCTATTGAATCCTGCCATCCCCAGAGTAGTTGCACCTACTCCCTGACTTGACACCCTCAAGCATACCAGATTCGAATAAAGTCATTCAAGATAAAACAGTGATATAGCCAATCTTTTCTGCCTCACTCTGCTATGCTATTTTTCTGTCATTGTTGTTTACTTTTCTCCTTCATTCCACTGTCTGCCCCTTTCATTGAGGCCTTTCTGCCATTGTTCCTGGAATCCTGGTGATTTTTTTTCTCTCTCTCTCTTGAATGTCCTACAGTATTCTTTGCAGGGTTGGATTGGTGGTCACGAACTCCCCCAGTTCCTCTTTGTTGTGGAAATATCTTGTCTCTCCATTAATTTTGAGAGACAGTTTTGCAGGGTGTATCAATCTGGGTTGGAGGTTATTTTCTTTTAGAGCTTGGAATATTTCACTCCAAGCACTTCTTGATTGGATAGTTTGCAGCAAGAATTCTGCTCTGATTTTGATGAGTTTTCCTTTATAGGTAATCTGTTTCTGTTCTCTGACTGCTTTTAATATTCTGTTCTTGTGATGGATTTCTGGGATTCTGACTACTATATATCTGGGTGTAGATCTATTTTGGTTTTAGCTGGCTGGAATTCTGTATGCCTCATATATCTGAACATCACTTCCTATGCTTGGGAAGTTTTCCTTAATTATTTCTGTGAATAGACTTTTTATTTCATTTGTATATGTCTCTGCATCTTCATTCACATTTTTTTTCTTAAGTTATAAATCTTCTTATCATCTTCTAGCCTTTGTATTGTTGCTTCCTGGTTCCTCATTATTTTTAAGAGATCCTTCCTTTCATGATCATACATTGCAAACTTTTCTTCAAGTTTTGAAAGTCTGTCCTTAGTTTCTGTAAAGCAGTTTCTCCAGCTTTCAATGGAATTTTTAATTTCCTGATATTCTCTTTGGATCTGTTTCATGTATTCTAGATTTTGTTTATATTCTTCATCAAAGGCTTCTTTCTTTTCTCTTGGTTCCTCCATTCTTCCATTTGTGTCTTCTTGAGGAGTGCCCAGCATTTCTTTTATTAATCTTCTTATATCTTGCTTCACCTGAGTTAGAATTTCAGATTAAATTTCATCAATGAGGTCACTGAAGTGTTTCTTTATTTCCAATGAGTCCATGTCTGACACTGCATGTCTGCTGCCCTCAATCTCCTCTGTACTCACCCCTCATGGGCTTATTTTCCCTGGGTCAGCAGTGGAAACCTTTTGCTGTTTCTCTGTCTTGTCATGCTTCTGGTTTCCCTCAGACAGGTGAACAGTTGAGGTGTCCGGACCTTTACGTACTGCCTTAAGTCCCTCTGCAACTTACTGGCTAAGGCAGTGCTGCTGCCTGTCTGCTGTTGATCTGTGAGGTGCACACAGGGGTGCAGTGTGGGCCAGCCCCTCCCTTCTCAACTAGTGAGTGACTTCTGCATGCTAGACTGTGCCCTGTGGATGTCATAGGTTTGGGACAGCCTCGTTCCTGGCTATTGGGTCCCAATCAGGGACATGGCCCAGCCCAAGCAGATTCTACCAATCCACTTTGGGCCAGGAGCTGCTGACTGAAGCTGCCTCAGCCATTGATTCAAGCCTAACTTGCCCAAATCCAATATGTCATCCTGCCAGTGATCTCGCTCTGGAGAATCCAGTTCCCAGCACTCACCAAAGTCTGTGCAGCTCTGCTCACCATCTCCACTCCCTGTTGCCATACTTCTTTCTGCCAAGGGTCTCAAGCTCAGCAACTCTCTCCTCTTGGCAGGGCCGCAACCCCAGCTCAATCATGAAATCATGAGTCACTGGATTCCAAGATGTGCCCAGCACAGCTACTGCAGCATGCCTGGCTCCAGCCCTCCGTCCACACTTCTTCTTCTTTTTTTTTTTTACTTTTTTTTTCATTTTCCTCAGTTTCTTCCTGGGTCATGAGAATACCTCTTGTTTCGTCTGGTCCTCTCCATGGTGTCAGATTCCAGTATTTGAACTGTTTTTCTCAGAGAGGCTCTCTATCATGCTACATCTCAATAGGCCATCTTCAGTTTTACAAGCTTTCAATGGAGTTTTTAATTTCTTGGTAATGTCTTTGAATCTGCTTCATGTATTCTAGATCTCCTTCATATTCTTTATCAAATGTTTTTGTCCTTTTTTGTGTTCTTCCCTTCTGTCTGTGTCTTCTTGAGAGGTACTTAGTATTTCTTTTATTAATCCACTTATATCTTGCTTTACCTGATTTAACATTTCAGTTTTGAGCTCCTCTACAAGGTCCCGAAGATATCTCTTAATGTCCATTGAAGCTGTGTCTGATGTTGTATGTTTGCTGCCCTCAGTCTCTTTTGTTTTTCCCTCTCCTGGATCAATGTTGTCAAGGTTTTGGGTTGGGGGCTTCTTCTTGTTTCTCTCTCTTGTCATGTTTTTGGTTTCTTCCATAGAGGTGTATGGTGGAGGTCTCAGCCCTTTTTCTTGTTGGTTATGGTTCTTCTGAAGCATGCTGGTGAGGGATTTCTGCCCTCTCCTGTTTGCTCTTGGTCATTGAGGTGTAAGCAGGGGCTGTGTATGCTGGCCCCTCCCCTCTATGCCAGTCAAACTTGAGGGGCCTTCATCAGGTTAGTGTGTGCTAGTTGTAGGGAATTGGTTTGGGACAGCTTATTGGGTCCCAGCCAGGGGCATGACCCAGGCCAAGAAAATCCCATGAATCTGCTCTGGGGAGGGAGCAACCAACTGAAGTTACTGTTCCTATATCAGGCTCCTCTTGCCCAATTCCAACATGTTGTCCATTTGGTCATGCCCTTCCCATGAGGGAGGGTCTTATTCCCAGCACTGACCATGGATTAAAGGAAGTCCCTTTGCCAGCTCCGTTCTCAGTTGGGCTCACCAACCCCCAACTTCAGTGTGGCTATGGCTCCTGTGAGTTGTGGCAAGTGCCAGTTTGGGTGGCTTGGTGCGTCACAGCATAAGTGCTGTGTCCACTAATTTTAGCTGTTTCAATTGTAGCCACAAGACTGTTTGATAAGATTTTTTCATTTTGGTTTCTTCCTGTGTCAAGAGGATCCATCTCCCTCTGTCTGGATCTCTCCAGGATGTTTTATTCTGGCATATGAGTTGTTTCTCCTCAGGAGGCTCTGTATTTTGTTACTCAATTCTGGGCCATCTTTAGCTCCTTTCATTTTTTCCATCCACTCTGTGATTGATGGGCATTTTGGTTGTTTCCCAGATTTAGCTATCAAAAATTGTGCTGCTATGAACATGGGGTCAAATATATCACTGTGATATGACATTTTCAGGTTTTCTAGGAAAATACCCAGGAGGGGAATAGCTGGATTGAATGGAATTTACAATCCTAGATTTTTGAGGAATCTCCATACTGACCTCCACAGTGGTTGCACCAGTCTGCCCTCCCACCAACAGTGGAGATGTGTTCCTTTTTCCCTGCAGCCTTGCTTACATTTGTTATCAGTTGTTGTCTTGATGGCAGCCATTCTTTCCAGAGTGAGATGAAATCTCAATGCTACTTTAATTTGCATTTCTCAAATGACCAGCGGTGGTGAATGTTTCTTCACATATTTATTTGCCCTTTGTATATCTTCATCTGAGAACTATGTCTTCATATCCAATGCTCATTTTTGGAGAGGGTCTTTGAATTTCAGGGGCTTGATGTTTTTCAGTTCTTTATATGTTCTGGATATAAGTACTTTGTCTGAGAGACAGTTGGCTAAAATTCTTTCCCATTTTGTGGGGTTTCTTTTCACTTTGTTGGTGATTTCTTTTGAAGCGCCAAAACATTTTAGTAATGTGAGATCCTAGCTGTTGATTCTTTGAAGTATTTCCCATGCAGTTTGCTTTTTATTCATGAATTCTCCCCCTACCCCTATGTCTCCCCTACCTACTTTGTCTTCCAGTAGACTTAAAGTTTCTGTTTTAATATTTAGATCATTGATCCATTTTGACTTTAGTTTAGTGTATGGTGATAGGCATGGGTCTATTTTCAGTCTTTGGCATGTGGAAAGCCAATTTTTTCAACACCATTTATTAAAGAGGTTATCTTTTTTCCAGTGAACATGTTAAGCCCCTTTGTCAAATATAAGGTGGTTGAGTTTCTTTGTAGTAGTGTTTGCATCTTCTAATCTGTTCCGTTGATCCCCAGGTCTATTTCTTTGCCCATACCATGCTAATTTTATCACTGTGGCTTTGTATTATGGTTTCAAGTCAGGAATTGAGATGCCTCCTGTTGTTTTGGTTTTCTTTTTTTTAGTATTTTAAAATTTCTGATCAAGATATTTATTTTGGCTTGCTTTGTTTTCCTAATGTGAGAATTGTTTGTGATTAATTTTCCTCTTATGACTGCTTTTATAGTGTTTCAGAGTTTTATTCAGTTGTACAGTCATTATTATTAAGTTTCAGAAATTTTTAATTTTTTTCTTTGATTTCTTACATGACCTATTGGTTGTTTAGGAGTATGTTGTTAATTTTCCAGGACATTTTGCCTTTTATGAAATTTCTTCTGACATTGATTTCTGTTTTCACTGTAACATGGTCTGATAGTATGCATGGAGTTATTTGAGTTCTTTTATTTTCACTTATGATAGTTATGTCAACTAGTATGTGATGTATTTTGGAAAACATACCATGTCCTGCTTAAAAGAGCTATAGTCTGTTGTAGAGGGGTGAAATACCCTGTATATATCTATTAAGTCCATATATTCTATGGTGTGGTTCAATGCTGGTATTTCCTTATTGTTTCTTCCTTTAGTTGATGCATCTTTTTGCAAAAATGGCAAGTTGAAGTTCCCTATTATGATTGTGTTAGTATTTGTTTGATTTTTTTCATTTCAGTGGTGTTCATTTTATGAAGGTAGGTACTCCAGTATTGAGCGCATATATGTTTATCAATGTTATCTCTTCTTATTGGATTGTTCTTTTAACTAGTGTATAGTCAGCTTCTTTATCACTTATACTCCATTTTAACTTTAATTTTACTATGCCTGATGTTAGAATTTCTATCTGTGCTTCTTTTGGGGTCTTTACACATGAATTCATGTTTTCTATCCTTTAATCTGTAGTCTATGAATATTTTTTGAATAGATGAGTTTCTTGAATGAAAAATACTTTAGATTGTGTTTTTGATCCACTCTGCCAGTATGTGTCTTTTGATTAGAGAGTTGAGGTCATTAACATTGAGAGTTATTTCTGAGATGTGTTGGTTATTTAGTATCATCTTTATCATTTGGTGTATCTTTATTTTAATTTTACTGATGATTTTTGTTATTTGCTCACCTCCCTCACTAGTTTCCTCTTTGTTTTCAGTTGTGCCCAATCCTATGTTTGTGTCTAGAATATTCTGGAATATTTTCTCTAGAGGCAGTTTAGCACTCCCATATCTTCTAAGTTGGTCTTTTTCATTGAAATACCTTATTTTTCCATCTATTTTAAGGAATAGCTTTACTAGATAAGTTAGTTTAGGTTAGAAGTTATTTGCTCTTAGTTCTTGCAATACTTCAAACTCTTCCAGCTGTTTAGAATTTGTGTTGAGATGTCTGCTGTGATTCTAGTTGGTTTACCTTTATATATGATTTTTTTCCTCTGGCTGCTTTTAAAATTCTGTGGTTTTTTTCTGGATAATTGGTAATTTAGTAAAGATATGAGTTGATGAGCTTCTTTTTTCATAGTCATTTGGTGTTCTGTGAAATATCACTTTAAACTTTTCTTATTTTGGGGTAAGTTTCTTCTATGATTTTTGTAAACATCCGAGTAAATCTATTTGTGCTGTCTTCTAACTTTTATCTAACTGCAATTATCTTGAGATTGGTCTTATTGTCATCTAGCAAATGTCAGATAATCTTCTTTTTTCCCTTATTTTCCTTTTGGCTACTTTTATCTCTTCTTCATAATTCATTATTTTGTCCTTGATATCAGACACTGTCTTCACACTGGTTATTTCTTCAATTTATAAATGCTGTATAGGTTTTTTTTTAACTTCAGGAATTTATATCTGGCATCTATTTAATGGTTCTGTATCCTTGTTGAGTATGTCATGAAAACTTTGAACTGCTTTGGACAGTTCATCCATTTTTTAAATTTCTTTCATTGAAAATCATCCTGGGCATATTGTGTGAAATTGCAGTGAAATTTTAGTTTAATTCTCCATTGAATTCAATTTCCTTCATCCCTTCTATAAGAATTTCATAGATTTCTGCTACTTCTGCTTGTTTTCTTTTCCCTTTGTGGACCCTTGCTCTGCCTTGTTGGAGTTAGGAGAATTTAGGAATCTTCTATTTACTTGTTTCCCAATGTTCCTATGTTTATCTGTGGGTTCTCTCCCTCCCTCCCTCTCTCCATCCTTTGCTTTGAGGTATGGTACTGCAAGTTGCAAATTATATAAGTGAGGTGATTTTGTGGCCTATATGAAGATTGTAGTAGGCTGCTGTCCACCTTTTATAATTTTCAACTTTATATGTCCAATGCTACTCTTTACTCCTACTGTTACGTACTTTATGTAATTTTCACTCTATCCTTATGCTTTGTGAAAAGAATTACTTCTGGCTATAGTGGCACCCACAGATTCAATCTTACAATACTTAGTATTGTATACCTTGCAGTTACACTTCCTCCCTTTGTCTGTCCTCTATTCACAATATGATGGCTCATTAATTGTGATTGTTCTACAGTGAAGTAGGTATGGAGGAGTGAGAAGAATTGGAGGTGTTTGGATGAGGAATGTTAGACACTAACTGAGAGATAGTGGTAAATGGGAATAGAAGGTTGATGTGAGATCTGATTCTATTGGCATTCATTTAGGTGAGTTAAAGAGTTAGTACTGACAATTACCAGAGGACATTTGGGAGTCTAGTTCGAGATATGGGAGAGAGGAGGTTTGTTTTGTTCTTGAGGAGAGTTATATCATTGCCAGAATCTACTGAAAGGGAGCACACTAAGCTGGATAAAATATGAATACCAAAGGC
Organism: Hydrochoerus hydrochaeris; assembly: GCA_004027455.1. NCBI lineage: Eukaryota > Metazoa > Chordata > Mammalia > Rodentia > Hydrochaeridae > Hydrochoerus > Hydrochoerus hydrochaeris. The sequence continues at coordinate 155,508 of PVLA01003048.1, forward strand.
TTGGGATGGTAAGGATCAAGGGTTAATAACAGAGTTTAGAAGTGACTGTGGGAGACTTAAATATGGGGAATTTTAACATTTGGAAGGAAGAGTTTATGTGCTCAACAAAAGAATAAAGAAAACACGTTAATAATTCTGTTTTGGGAATTTGAGGTGAAGAAACTAGATGGGGACCAGAGGCAAGGGAGAGTGCCTAGGTACCTGTTAAATCATAGCCAATGAAAGAACAAATACACAAAATTAACAACCTAATACACATAGAAAACCATAGCAAAGCATAATATTCCCCACATTACTAAATAAATCAAACATGCAAGAACTTAAGGCTATAAAATGTATGATGGGTACACAGGTTAATATTTCAATGGTAAATTCCATATGCAATTTCCAAGTAGCTTTGTTGTCAGAGAGATTGAGTACTCACACTCCAATAAGTCCTCTAATCTTCCATTGCAATTTTAATGTTAACTCAGTCTCAGGACTTCTTTCCACCAGGTTTCAGATAGATTGTGATCCAGTCTGACTTCTTGGTTTAGGAATTCTTGCTGTCCTTCTCCCTGGGTGTGATGGAATTGGCAGACAGCTTCACAGATATCAAATTTCCCACGGAGTTAGCATTATTTGTATGCTACCGAATCAGCTAGAGTAGTAACAGGTTAATCTAATACAGTGATTTCTATCAGGGATTATTGAAAATAGCATACTATGAAACCTTATTTTGGGTTTCACTTTGACCTAGAGATGAAATCCACAGCCATAGTGAAAGCATCATAATAAATAAGTGTTGACTCATGGTTACTATGCACTAAATGGAATGGCTATTTCTCCTCTACTGGTAAAGAACAATACCCAACAATGATTTCATAGAATCAATTATTTAAAGCCCAGGTAGTTGGAGACCAGGTAATGCCTAAGGTGTGAGAAGAAGAAAGAGGAAAACAAAAGTTGTACATGTCCTCTGCTGTGTGGTATGGGAATGAGGAAACAAGAAAGAGTGGAAAAGGATTTGAATTTATGGGTCACAATGAAAGCTGTCCTTAATGGGAAATTTATAGTAGTGAATGCCCACGTCAGAAAAATAGAACAAGACCAGAAGAATAACCTAATGATGCATCTCAAGGTGTTAGAAACAGCAAGAACAATCCAGACTCAGAGGTTTTACTAGTAAATTATAACAATCAGAGCAGAAATTAATAAAATAAAGACAAAAATACAAAGAATCAATGAATTGAAGAGATGACTCTTTGAAAGATTAAACAAAATGGGCAAAGTGTTAGGCAATCTTACCAAAAAATTGAAAGAAAAGACACAAACAATGCAATTAGAAAAGGAAATTGTGACATCACAAGGCACACTGCCAAAATCTAATAAAGTATCAGCAATTACTGAACAAACATGTATGCCAAACTATTGAACCACTCAGAGTTAATGAACAGATTCCTAGAGATATGTGAATTATCAAAACTCAATGAATATGGGCAGGGGATATTGTTCAGTGGCACATAACCTGCTTGGCAAGCATAATGTCCTGAGTTCAATTCCCAGTTCCAAAAAACCCCCTCAGTCAGTAAGATTTAAAAGTCTTGAATAATCCAATAATAGCCAACGAGTGAAACAGTAATAAAAACATTGCCAAGTATATTCAGAGTCAAATTCTAAAAAACTTCAGAGAAGATCTAACATCAATACTTCTTAAATTTTTCAATTAAATTGGGATGGAAGGAATACTTCTGAAAACATTCTCAGAAGCTAACATTATTTTGGCCTATAAGCCAGAAAAGGATCCAATCAAATAGAAGACTGCAGGCCAACTTCTTTAGTAGACAGAGATACAAAATTTCTTCACAAGATACTGGCAAACAGAATTTGAAAAATCATCAAAAAAGTCAAACACCATGACCAAGTAAGGTTTATCTCAGGGATGCAAGGATGGTTCAACACATGCAAATCAATAAATATAATTCATTGAAAAAAGAGAATCAAGGATAAAAATCACAAAATCACTTCAGTAGATGCAGAAAAAGCTTTCAACAAAATTTGATATCCATTCATGATTTTAAAATCCCTGAATAAATTAGGTACAGAAGGATCTTATCTCACCATGAAAAAAATCTACCTGTGACCAACTTAGTGTCAACATCATATTAAATGGGGAAAAGCTGAAAGCCTTCCCTGTATAATCAGGAGTAAGACAAGAATGTTAATTACTACCACTTACATTCAACATAGTCCTCAAAATATTATCTAAAGTAATCAGGCTAGAGGAAAAAATAAAATAGGTATGTATTGGAAAGAATGAAGTCAAAATATCATTATTTGCAGATGACATGATCTTTTACCTATAAGACTCAAACAAACTCCACCCAGAAGTTTCCTAGAATTGATAAATAAATTCAGCTTTGTAGCAGGATCCAAAATAAATTTAAAAAATCAGTAACATTGCTTTACAGTAATAATGAATTCACTAAAAAAAATAGGAAAACATAATTTACAATAGCACCAAAAAATCACATGTGTACTATCCTAAGTAAATGAAAAACATTGCTCAAAAGGAAAAAACAACTGGGATAGGGGAAGGGAGAAAAGAAAGAAGGGAACTAATTACATGTGTGTGTTTGTCAATGTATACAAGACACATAACTAAACTACTAATTTTTGTTATATCATCAAAAAGAACAGTTTGTGTTTTCATTGCCTGATTTTTGATCATTTTTTGACTCCTAAATCTTGTAATATGCACAACCACTTTCAAAATAACAATATATGAACTAGTGTTAATTTCTTATTTTCTGGAAATTTTGTATCATTTCATACTTTTTGGTTTGTTTTTAAAATAAAAAAATGACGTGAGCCAAAAAAGAATGACTTCTACAATGAAAATTGTATCAGATTGACAGTGCAAATAAAGGAAGACATCAGAAAGTGGAAAAGTATTTCCTGTTCCTAGTTACATAGGACAAATGCAATCTAAATTGTTATACTTCCAATAGTTATAAAAAGATTTAATACAATCACAATGAAAATACAAATGTCATTTCTCACATAGCTATAAAAAACAATCCTAAACTTTATGCTGAGCCAGGAGAGAGCTGGAATAGCAAAAGCAGTTGTGGATAACAAAAGCAAAGCAAATGGCACACAAATCTCAGACTAGAAGTTACATTATAAAGCTACAGTGATTAAAACATTGTGGTACTGACACAAAAGCAGGCATATGGATCAATGGAACAGCATAGAAAAAGTGGAAACAAACCCCAATCACATACAGCTATTTGTTCTTTGAGAAAGGAGCCAAAAACATACATTAGAGGAAAGATAGCCTCCTTAATAAATTTTTCTGGGAACACTGGATATACACATGCAGAAGACTGAGTCTAGATCCACATATCTCACCATGTACTAAACTAAAATAAAAACAGATCCAAGATCTAAATGTTAAAACAAAAACACTTAATAGGATTAGGGGTTTAGCTCAGTGGCACTAGTGTCTGCTTGGCAAGTTCAAGGTCATGGATTTGACCACTGGTACCAAAAGCCAAACCATACCAAACCAAAAAAAAAAAATCAATATGCTCGAAGTTAAAATAGATACAACTCTTGAAACATAGGTGTAGGCAAGGACTTTTTGAGCATAAGTCCTATGAAGCAAAATAAAAATAACAATACTAAGAATGAACAAATGCAATTATATCAAATCAAAAAGCTTCTCCACAAAAAAGGAAACAACCAATAGAAGGAAGAGACAATCTGTGTAATAGTAAAAAAGCTTTTGCTAACTATTCCATGACAGAGGACCAACATCAAGATTATATAAAGAACTCTAAAAAATTTACTGCCCAAAATAAAAAACAATAAAAAATGAACTGAAATGAATACACATTTTTCAGTAGAGGTAGTACAAATGGTCAATAAATAACATTTAAAAAGTTCTCATCATTGGTGACTATCAGAGAAAGGACAACAACCACACAGAAATATTATCTTATGCAAGAAAGAATGAATATCATCAAAAAAATCTAACAAGAAATGCTAACAAGGAAAAACAAACTCTACTACAATGTGGGTGGCAGTATAAACTAGTATAATCACTGTGGAAATCATTATGGAGATTCCATATAAAACTAAAAATAGAAACTTCATTTGATTCAGGTATCCTTCAAGATATCTTTTCAAAAGAGTTAAAATTATCACATTACAGGGATGCATGTTTATAGCAGCATAATTTATAATAGCTAAATCTTGGGAGCAATATATGCATCCTTCAGCAGATTAATGGATATGGAAAATGTATGTGTTTACTATGGACTACTATGCTGCCACCAAAAAAGATAAGCTTACAGTATTTGTAGGTAAAGAGGTGAAACTTGAGAATATAATGTTAAATGAAACAAGTCAGATACACAAGCTCAAATATCACATGGCTTCTCTTATATGAGCAACACAGTTGGAGATATAGCTCATGGCATAGTGCCTGTCTGGCAAGTGCAAGGTCCTAAGTTGTATTCCTGGTATGAGAGAGAGGAAGAAGAAGGAGAAGGAGGAGGAGGAGGAAGGAGGAGGAGAAGGAGAAGGAGGAGGAGGAGAAAGAGGAAGAAGAAGAAGAAGAAATAGGAGGAAGAAGAAGAAGAAGAAGAAGAAGAAGAAGAAGAAGAAGAAGAAGAAGAAAGAAGAAAGAAGAAAGAAGAAAGAAGAAAGAAGAAAGAAGAAAGAAGAAAGAAGAAAGAAGAAAGAAGAAGAAGGAAGAAAGAAGAAAGAAGAAGAAGAAGAAGAAGAAGAAGAAGAAGAAGAAGAAGAAGAAGAAGAAGAAGAAGAAGAAGAAGAAAAGAAAAACAAAAAGCAAAAGAGACAAACAGCAACAACAATAAACCCAAAACAACAACAGTGTAGATTTACAAACCAAGATGATAGGAATTTAACAATGGTTGTAATATAGCATATTGTAACCTTCAAAAAAGTTGCTTATAACGTTAGTTCTTTGAAAAGCAACATTCATGTTATTATGTTTCTCATTTTTTATTCTTTTTGTACTAGAGATCGAACTCACACCCTTACACTTGCCAGCAAAGGGGCTTATGCCACTGAACTAAATCCCTGACCCTGTTTCTTGTTTGTAAGAAACTTTTGTTTGTGTCTTACCCTTCAAGTAGTTAGAAGAAAATAGTACACAGTGTAATAATGATTGTTATTCTCTTATTTATGAAATTTTGTTTTATGCTTTCTTAAACTAAAAAATTAGAGATACTATCTTGCTCCACCAATAGTTCTATCCTCGTGGAAGATAATATAAATTTTGAAATGCATTAACACTCCATATGAATAGTTACCTATGACAGTAATACAAAGGCCTAGAGAAATTTTGAGAGTTGAAAACTAAGCCTTCACAGAGATAGGTAGAACTGAGGTTGGACTGAAATCAATTTTTGCTTCTATTCATATTCTTCACTTTTTTGCTTCTCATACTACTTTCATATATATATATATGCCTCTTAAGAGGTAAAGATTTTTCAGAAATTATCTTTAGACTGTTACTTGTAATTTATGTTTTCTTGATTTGTCTTCCCTATCCCTTATAATTTTCTTTATTTCATGTTAACACAATGTTTCAGTTACCATTATTGTCTGTCAACTACTTTAATTATAGCTCAAAAACACTGTACTCATAATTTAGTGTATTGAAGAAAGCGTGGTAAAACATATAAGCTGGGTAGAGATTGTAGTATAACCAACAGCTGATACCATTTCCTTATGGATGTATCCTGTTTACGTGCCCAAGACAAATGTTTGAATAGTGAAAGATAATAGAATAAACAATGATGTTCTAGGGGTGAGGTAATAGATACAGAAAAATAGTAAACATTGTCCTTTAGTTTCTGACATAAATCCTGATGAATGTACCTTCATTTCTCGAAGGTGTTTTTTTTGTTACTGATTCTTAAAACAGAGATTTCATATTGCACTTGGTATTATAAAAATATACAGACTTACATGTGTGCACATGTGTCAGAGTATTAAATTTTAGATATAAAGAACTGTTCTTGCTTTCCCCTTCCAAAATATTTTTTACTATTCTGTTTTCCCCATTCTTTGTATCAGGAAAAGTTTATAGAGGGATTTGGATTTCTTAAAACCTGAAAATATGAAAAACTCATGCCAGATATAGTTGACACGATATTATGTAAAATATATAGTTGTTACTTTTTTATTTATCCTCTCCAGATTCAGTGTGCTTAATATGAAGATGCATGTGTTGCTTCCAATGTTGAATATTTTATGCCCCCATCACTCCAAATGTTGCCTTATCTGTAGGAGACCAGATAATGAGCATACTGACCTGTTGCAAGTTCCAAGGGAAAGTCAACACAGCTAAGATTCAGTTTTTTACCTGGTCATATGCTATAGATAAGAGGAAGCAAATGAATCTTGTGTTACTCTGATTGCTCCTTGCATGTCTAAGTGAATAAAAGTAAGGTGAGCAGAAGGCTCAAGACTCTCTGTCCACTAGAGGCAAGAGCTCATTGGACCCTACCCCCTAAACAAATTCTGTTTTTTTGTCTTTCATCCTTGTTCGCTCCCCAGTTGGGGACAGCCTCATAGGCTGATTTCCTATACTCATCCTCATTCTTTCTTTCTACATGGAATGTCTTTCAGGTGTATTTGAAAACTTTTCTTTATTTCTACAATATTTAATATTATTTAACATTGTGCACTTCATTCTGGATGATTTTTTATCTATATGTATTTATATTCATTTTTATTTTTATAAGTACATGTTTGGAGTGCAAAATGATTACATTTCTCACGGGTAGGTGATACATGTACTTAACAAATTTTAACTTTTTTTCATACCTTTCCCCATATCTCCCTCAATCTCTTGGTCCTCTTCCCTTTTGCAAATGGTTCATCTCCCTATATCCTATTATGTAACTTCTATTTTGAGTGACTGGTGCTCTTGGCTTTATTCAGTTTGATATGATTTATCTGTCTCCCACCATCCGTGGAAGTTGTCCTTATAAACAGCAGGGTTTCAGCTGTTTTTACTTTTTCCCACAATGTGTCATCATGCATGTAAGCTGCCTTTCACAGAAGAGGCCAGTTACGTTAATCTTACTATCTGTTCTCCCATACTGCTTTCAGGTCTGTGTAAATTTTTGGACTGTTTTCTTTGTTCTATGAGGAATGCTCTTGATATTTTGATTATGATTATAATAAATCTTGATAGGAGTTTTGGATGTGTGGGCATTCTGACTATACTGGTTCTCCCTATCCAGAAAAAGGAGATATCTTTCCATTTTCTGATGTATTCTTTAATCTCCCTTTTCAGAGTGCTGCAGTTTTCATTATAGAGGTCTTTTGCTTCCTTGGTTAATTGCTAGATTTTTAATTTTTCTTGATGCTATTATGACTGCTACAGTTTTCCTAAATTATTTGCTAACAGGTTCGTTAATATGTACAGGAACCCTTGATTTCTGTGTGCTGATTTTGTATAATTGCTACTGTGAGAAATTTGTTTATTAATTCTAGAACTATTTTGGTGGAATTGTTAGGATGTTCTCTGTAGAAGATCATGCCTTTTGCTAATAACGATAATTTAATCTCCTCCTTTTCTTGACATATCCCTTTTTTTCTTTATCTTTTCCGATTTCTCTGGCTATTGATTTGAGTGATGGGGAGGTGAGAGGGAACATTCTTTTCTTGTTCATAATTTAGAGGAAAAGTTTTCAGCCTTACCCACTTAATATGATATTGACAGTAGGACTGTCATAAGTAACTTTTATCAGATCAGCCTAAGGTCCTTTAATACATAATTTCTTCAAGGTGTTTAATCATGAATGGATGTTGAATATTGTCAAAGGCCTTTCTTGCTTTTATTGTGGTAATGATGGGATTTTTTTTCCTTGGTTATGTTTATGTGATGTATTTATTGATTTATATATGCTAACTCATTTGTATATCTTTGGGATAGAACCTTCTTGGTAATTATGTATATTCTTCTTGGTGATTCATTGCAATCTGTTTGCCAGGGAGTTTTGCATATATGTTTATTAAAGGCATTGAACTCCAATTCTCTGTTTTGGTTGGGTTCTTGTCTGACTTTTGAACAGAGGAAATACTAGCTTTCAGGAATGAATTTGGGATGTCTTTTTTCATTTTCAGGAAAGGACTTTGGGAATGTTGGTATTAGATCATCCCTGAAGGTCTTGTAGAAGTCAACCTGAATCCTTCAGGTCTGGGCTTTTCTTAGTTGGTAGGTTTGTATTTTTGCTTTAATTGCTTGTTATTATATTTTTCATAGTTTTTATATCTTTGTTTCATTTTAATAGTTCATGTATATCTAAGAATCTATTCATTTCTTCTAGATTCTCCAATTTATAGGGATACAGGTTTTCACGGTAGTAATATTTGGGTTTTTTTTTTTTTTTGGTATTCATTGTGGTTTCACTATTTCTACTTTTTTTTCTTTTGTTTGTATTTTTTTTGTGTTTTTGAGGCAAGGTCTTGCTATGTAGTTCAAGCTGAACTTGAACTCTTTTTGTAACCTAGGCTAGCCTTGAACTTACAGAAATCCTCTTGCCTCAGCCTTCTGAGTGCTCGTTTATATTTCTAATTGCACTAATCAAATCTTTTCTGTCCTTTTTTTAACATTGGCTACAGATTTGTCTATCTTGTTTATGTTTTCTAAGGAACAGCTTTTCAATTTATTGATTCTTTGTATATTTTAATGTCAATTTCATTAACTTCTGCTTCAATCTTTGTAATTCTCTTTCTTGTACTACCTTTGGATTTGGATTGTTCTTGTTTTTCTAGGCCCTCCACTTGCATCATTAGGTTATTTATTTGGATTCATTCTGTTTTTATGCAGTGGGTATTTAAGACTGTATAATTTCCTCTTAGGACTGTTTTCATTGTGTCCCATATTTCTGCTATATTTTACTGGTATTATATTTAATTCTGGGAACTGTGTAATATCTTATTTGATTTTGTCTGTGAACTTTTGATTATTCAGGTGTAAATTGTTTAATTTCCATGCATTTGCATAATTTCTGTGATTTCTTTTGCCTTTGATTTCTAGTTTCATTGTACAGTGATCTGATAGTGACCATGGGGCAAATTCAATTCTCTTGCATTTACTTAATCATGTTTTACTGGCCTGTTTGTGGTTTACTTTGGAGAAAACTCCATGTACTATTGAGAAGAATATATATTCTGTGATTGTGGGGTGGGGCACCCTCTAACTATTTAATCCCTTTCTTCAAAGATTTGGTTCTTCTATGATATTTATATATTTATTTCTGTTTTTTCTAGTTGACCATTCTATTCGGGACCACGGAGTACTGACTTCTTCCACTATAGTTGTATTGATGTTTATCTGAACATTTACATCCAGTAGTGTTTGTAAAGTGCTGATTTTCTGGTCATGAATATCTTAAGATGCTCTTTGTAATGAAAAGATCTTTATCCATCCATTATGAAAGATAATTTTGCAGGGCATATCAATCTGGATTGGAAGCTGTTTGCTTTTTAGAGTTTGAAACACTTTACTCCATGCTCTTCTGTACTTCAAGATTTGTGATGAGAAATCTACTGTTATTCTAGTGGGTTTACCTTTATAAGTGACTTGCTGATTTTCTCTCACATCTTTTAAGAATCAGTCTTTTTGTTGAACTTCTGGAATTCTGACTCTGATGTGCTACTGAGAGGTTCTTTTCTGATCAAGGTGATTTGGGATTTTATATGTTTTACTTACGTGTATGTGAAAGTCTTTCCAAATGTTTGGCAACTTTTCTGCAAACAGGTTTTTGTGCCATTTTCACTTCTATTTATTTCTCACTAATTCTAGTTAATATTAGATTAATTTTCTTTTTAGTTATTCAATAGCTGTTGGTTCCTTTTCTCATTTTCTCTGGTTTTTAAGGTACTTCTAAATAACTGACCATGGATATTAGCCTTATCTGCTATTTCTGACACTCTGTTCTCACATTGGTCCCTTGTGATGCTAATATTTTTAATAGAATTTTTAATTTCCTGAATTTTCTTTGGTACCTTTTTATAGACTCAATACTTTACTATACTGGTTGTTCATATTTTGAATCATTTGTTTGAATCAACTAGCTTTTTGTTAGTGTCTTCTGTGAACTTCCTGATAATTTTGTTTAATACATTCATTCTCTTCTTCAGATATATATCTTCTTTGAGCTTGCTGAGAACCTTATTAATGTCTTTTTTAACTCTTCTTTTATCATTTTGAGTAATTCTACTGTATGAATTTTCATTTCCTCCCCCTTGAAACCCAATGGGTCAGCTTTGAGGGAGTTTTGAGTTTCTGAAGGCTTTTTTCCCTTGTTTTCTCATATTTCTATTATTTTCTTCCCCTTCCCATTCTTCTTCTTCCTTGTCTTTCCCCTTCCTCCATCACCTCCTCTTTTTTCCTTCTCCATCTTCCTCCTTCTATTTCTCTCCCTTATCCTCCTACTTCTTCTTCCTCTCTTGCTTGTGGTAAACAAATTGATTATAGCTGAATGATTGATAATAGCTGAATTGTTGCTAATATGGTGATATCTTTAGTTAGTGTCTTCTCTTCAGTGATGTACCCTGGGTACAGCTAATTATAGGCTTTTGCCTCTGTATCAGGACCCAACTATCTCCACTATTTTGGGAAAGGAGACTGTAGTGTAATCTATGCAACACCCTGTCCTCTAGGAATCAGCCTCAGAGTTGCTAAATATGCAAAAGCAATCCAGATAGTGGCCTAAAGAGAAATAGCAACAACAATGGCATCTTGGCAATAACAATAAAATCAACAACAACAATAGTATCAAAGGCAATCTGGATATTGACATACTCTAATAACGAGTAACATACCTTCTTTAACTATAGAAATGTATAATTATAGTATTAGTATTCGTACAAACAAAATTTGATATACTCTAAATATCTACTAAGTGCAAAAACTATACGTCCACTAATAATAAAAAATAATCAACATTAATAGCATAAAGTTAAACATGTAGATACAGAAAGCTTAATGGTTGTACTTGTAAAGATAGAGTGGGTGGGAAACTGTAAAATGATTAAAAAATTTTAAAAATTAACCAATGCAAGACAAAGTGGAGAGAAATGTGTGATACAATATCCTATTGACAGCTGCAAGGAAATTAGATAAAAGAAATGGAAAAGAACAAACAAGAAAAATGAAAATAAATAAATGAAAAAGAAGAAAAATACTAAAGGAGAAAGAAAAAGAGGAAAAAAAGAAACCCCAAATTTCTAAAACCAAGGAAGAAAAAGAAAAAGGAAAAAAATATCTATTTTTGATTGAGGATTTTCCTTCCAGGTTTTGCAGTCTTGGAATCTAGAAAATTACATTTTCTCCACCAAGTTTTGTGGACTGTGAGTTTGTGTGCCCCTTTCTTCCACAGGCTTCCCTGTCCCTACACCCCAAACTATAGTAAATGTCCAGGCTGAGATATGTCCTTATGTTGGTAAATGGAGAAAGCAATTGGATCCCTTGTGTCTGCTAGATGTAAGTAGTAGGGTGGCAGTTCAAACAGACTACTGGACTATTTACTGGACCAGCATTTTCAGATCCAGCCACCTCTAATAACCACAGATGCTAGGCCTGGTTTCTCACCACAGAGGGTAGGGCCCTACTGCCCCCCTTTCAAGACTGAAGTTGAACTTCTCAGGGGATTTATTTCAAGCCCACAGCTAGTCTGTAGCTATCTCTTATCCCTGTTTCTTCACCTAGCAATATTGATAGTGTAAAACTTGAAATTCTGAAGTGTAGTTCTGTGGCTTAGTCTTCAACACTGAATCCTTTCTCAGTGTGACTCCTGATTACATTCTCTCCAATACTGCAGATATTCTTTTGGATTTCTTCCCCGATTCTAGCTGCTGTGAGGGAGTAATTTTTGGAGGAAAATACATTAGTTCTGTTCTTTACAATAGCTGATAATTTTCTTTGGGACTAATGTTGCTGATTCATGATTTTTCCCTTGGGCTTTGAGGTCTTTGGGTCTTTGCCCTTGTTCATGTTCAAGTTAGTTAATTGGCTGACATCAATGTGAAGTCACTTGCCAAGGGGAAGCAACACACAGAGAAGACTTGGAGTTGGTGGGTGGTCTCATCAAGGGTGCAGAATTCATGAGTGTGGAGTTCACTGTGAATGAATGCCAAGAGGGCAGCTTCCATCTGCAGTTCATGGGGAATAGATTTTGTACACAGCCTGCAAGAGTGGGCTTTGTTCATATTTCATGGGATTTTCTTATATTTTTCTGTACTTTCATCTAATTTTATTAATAAAATCTCTATTCAAGTACCACAATTCTCTTTGCTTTTGATTTTGTCTCTGCTAGACCCATATGTTTCACAAGTTTCAGATTAAACTTTTATGTTAGCATCCATGGGGTTCCTTAACATGTAGGAACAGTGAAATCATGCCCACACCTGTTTATAGAGCTGACCTAAACTCTAATTGTTCGTGTATGTCTCTATATCTATTGGTTTTTTTTATTTTATTTTAAAGAGAACAAAACAAAACAGGACAAAACAAAGGAGATCACAACAGAACAATGTAAGGAACACAGCACTTCACAACAAAACAACTGGTTATTAACAGTAGCTACAATAATGTCTCTTTCTTTGAAATAGTTGAGCATGCTTTCACACACAATAATATTAAACATAAAAAAATAGGTCCCTGCCACCGGGAACATTGCAGAAGCCCGCGTCAGTCATAAGCTGTCTGGAACCTCTCCCTTGGGGCCGCCCTAACACCAGAATATTAAGAAAATCTGCGTCAGGCTTAAGCTACCTGGAACCTCCCCAGTGGGCCCTGCCACCACAGGAAACATTGTGGAAGCCCACCCCAGGTTGAAAACTGCCCTGCACTGCTTCTGCTGGGACCGCCCTTCCACCGGGAACATCAGAAGACCTCAGCAGTCTCCAGTCAGAGTAAAAAAACTTGAAAATTCGCTCCCAGGTGGCAAACCTTGGACTGCAGAGGATTAAATGTGTCAGTGTGGTGAGTATGCCCCTAAAATAGAGGCATACAGGGGATAAATAGGGCCAGTAGTAAAACCCCTCCAACTAATGGTAAGACCTTGCTGAGTCTGGAAAGAGTGTGTGTGATCTTCTCCTACACAAAGAAAACATCAGGCAGAGTGAAAATGACAAAACTAAAAAGCAAAATGCAGTCTCAAACTTACAATTCACCAAAAGAAAGTACAGGAGACATTGAAATAGAGGACACCAAAATTAACACACGAGAATCTCTGAAAAGATAGTGTGGAAAATAAAAAAACAACTCCATCAGGCTATACAGGAAATCAAATTAGAAGTACTCTCCTATGTAAAGATAGAAATAATAACCTTAATAAAGGAGTTCTTGAATGCAGCAAAAGAATAGAGAAAAAAGAAAACAAGCATGGAAAACTGATTGAAACCTTGAATGAAAAATATAGAAAACAAGCAGAATGCATGAAACAAACTCAAAGAGACATACAAGAAACAAAAAATTCTATTGAGAGTATGCAAAACTGCCTAAAGGAAGCTGAGGATAGGATTTCAGACCTTGAGGACAGGATCACAATTAGTGATCAGGAAGGAAAGAATGTTTAAAAATAACAAAGCATCATGAAATGGCATTCCAGAAGCTTGATGATGATGTCCAGAGCAACAATATAAGAATAATGGGCATTAGCGATGATACAAGAGTCCAGGCAAAAGACATACATAAAGCAGGTACAAAAATAATATCACAAAATTTCCAAAACATAGGGAAAGAGTCTGATATGCAGATGAGTCATATAGAACACCAAACAGTCACAATCAACATAAATCCACACAGAGACACATAATAATTAAGATCTCAGACATACAGCATTAAAACAGAATACTAAGAGATGTCAGAGAAAAGACACAAACCTATCAAGGAAAGCCCATTAGAATCACTGCAGACTTTTCAGCACAAACCCTCATGTCAAGAAGAGCTCAGAGTGAGGTATTTCAAGCCCAGAAAGAAAACAATCTTCAACCCAGAATGATGTATGCAGCAAAGTTTCATTCAAATTTAATGGAGAAACAAGATATTTCCATGACAAAGAACAACTGAAGAAATTCATGTCCACCAAACCAATCCTAGAAACAGTACTGAAGGACATACTAGACAGAGATTAAAATGACCACAATCCCCAAAACAACAACAGAAAGAAACATTCAGGTAAGGTAAGCAATTCAATAAGGAGAAAAGCAGAAAGAAACAACTGGAATATAACATGACAAAGGAAAGTCAGTACTTATCAGTGATATCCATAAATATACATGGCCTCAATTCACCTATCCAAAGAAATAGATTGACAGAATGGATCAAGAAACAGGACCCCACAATATGCTGTATACAGGAAACAGATCTGACCCAAAAGGAAACTGATAGATTATAAGTCAAAGGATGGAAAACAGTATTCCATGCAACAAGAACCCAGAAAAAAGCAGTGGTAGATATTCTATTTGCAGACAATGTGAACTTCAAACCTAAAATGATTAAATGAGATAGAGAAGGTCACTACATACTCATTAGTGGAAAAATTCAAGAGGAAGAACTAAGAATTATAAATATATAGATGCCAATTATAGGAGTACCAAACTATATAAGACAGATACTAATGGACATGAAAAACAAAATACACAAGAACACAATTATAACAGGAGATTTTAACACCCATTGTCACAAAGAGATAGATCAACTAGACAAAAATTCAGCAAAGAAATAACAGAAATGAATCATACCTGTGAGCAATGGGACTTAGTAGATGTTTACAGTGTTCCACCCAACCACATGAGAATACACATTCTTCTCAGCTGCACATGGGACATTCTCCAAAATAGACCACATATTATCCCATACAACATTAAGTAAATGCAAAGGTATTGAAATAATACCATAATATCTGTCCATAGTGCAACTGAAATTGGAAATGAATGGCAAAAGAAACTGAAAAATATGTATAAATATATGGAAATTAAATAACACTTTTGTACCACCAGTGGGCTACAGATGAAATTAAAGAAGAAATTAAACAATACCTATAATTCAATGAAAATATAGAAACAACATACTGTAATCTGTGGGATACAATGAAAGCATTCTTAAGAGGGAAATATATAGAAATAAATTGTCATATAAAGAAAACAGAATGAGTACAAATAAACCTAAAGTTCCATCTCTAGCTTCTAGAAAAAGAAGACCAAGCTAAACCCAAAGCTCATACAAGAGAGGAAATTGAAAGATTAGAGCAGAAATCGATGCAATTGAAACTAAAAAAAAATGCAAACAATTGATGAATTGAAAAGCTGTTTTTCTGAGAGAATAAACAAAATTGGCAAAACCCTAGCTAACCTTAACAAGAGAAAGAAAGAAAAAACACAAATTCATGCAATAAGAACTGAAAAGCGAGAAGTTACTACAGATCCCATGGAAAGTCAAAGGATCATGAATGCCTACTTTGAAAATATCTACTCACATAGAGTGGAAAACACAGAGGAAATGGACAGATTTCTAGAAACATATGAACTACCAAAGCTCAACCAAGAAGATATAGCAATTTTGAACAACCCATTATCAGCTATTGAAATTGAAAATGTAATTAAAAACTTACCAACAAAGAAAGTCCAGGTCCTGATGGATTCACAGCTGAATTCTACAAGAAATTTAGAGAAGATTTGAAGGCAATACTCCTTAAACTCTTCATTGAAATTGAGAAAAAAGCAGTCCTCCCTAACTCATTCCTGGAGGTAAGTATTACTCTAACACCGAAACCAGAGAAAGATGCAACCAAAAAAGAGAACTATAGGCAAATCTCAATAATGAACATTGATGCAAAGATTCTCAATAGAATACTGGCAAATAGAATGCAGCAAAGAGTCAAGAAGATTATACACCACTAACAAGTGGGATTTATTCCAGTAATGCAAGGATTGTAATCATATGCAAATTAATAATTGTAATACACCACATTAACAGCGCCAAAAACAAAAACCACATGGTCATCTCAATACATGCAGAAAAGGCTTTTGACAAAGTTCAATACAAGTTCATGATAAAAAAAAAACCTCCATAAACTCGGAATATACTTTGTCTACCTCAACCTTATAAAGGCCATCTATGACTAATCAACAGCAAACATTATAACAAATGGACAAAAATTGAAAGCTTTCACTTTAAAATCAGGAACAAGGCAAGGATGTCCACTCTCACCACCCCTTTTCAATATAGTTCTGGAAACACTAGCCAGGGCAATCAGAAAAGAGAGAGAAACAAAAGGAATAAAGATAGAAAGGGAAGAAGTTAAATTATCACTACTTGCGGATGACATGATGCTCTATATAGAAGATCCAAAAAACTCCATTAAACAACTACTAGAGGTAATAAAAGAGTTCAGCAGTGTAGCTGAATACAAAGTCAATGCTCAAAAGTCAATAGCATTCCTGTACACAAAAAACTCACTGAGAGAGAAATTATGGAAATATCTCCATTTACATTAACATCTAAAAAAATGAAATACTTAGGAATCAACCCAACTAAACGTGTAAAAGACCTATATGCTGAAAATTATACTACTCAGAAAAAGGAAATTGAAGAGGATATTAGAAAATGGAAGGATATTCCTTGCTCTTGGTTAGGAAGAACCAACATTGTGAAAATGGCCATACTCCCCAAACTGTTATACAGATTAAAGGCAATCCAAGTCAAAACACCATTGACATAACTCACAGATCTAGAGAAAACACTCCTAAAATTCATTTTGAAACAAGAAACCTAGAATAGCAAAAGCAATTCTTGGCAACAAACGCAAGGCAGGAGGCATCTCAATTCCTGACTTGAAACAGTACTATAAAGCCACAGTGATAAAATCAGCTTGGTTGTGGCAAGGAAATAGACCTGAGGATCAACGGAACAGATTAGAAGATGCAAGCACAACTAAAAAGACACTCAGTCACCTGATATTTGACAAAAGGGCTAAATATGCCCACTGGAAGAAGGATAGTCTCTTTAATAAATGGTGTTGGAAAAATTGGCTCTCCACATGCCAAAGTCTGAAACCAGATCCAAGCCTATATCCATGCAACAAAACTAAAGTCTAAATGCATCATAGACCTAATTATCAAAACAGAAACACTAAATCTACTGGAATACAAGGTAGGTAGAATTCTTGGAGAGATAGGAGTAGGCAGAAAATTCATGAACCAAATGTAAACTGCACGGGAAACACATCAAAAGATCAATGATTGGGATCTCATATTATTAAAAAGTTTCTGCACTTCAAAAGAAAAACAAAAGAGTGGGAAAGAATGTTAGCCATCAGTCCCTCAGACAAAGAACTCATATCCAGAACATATAAAGAATAGAAAAACATCAAGCCCCCCAAATTCAAAGACCCTCTCCAAAAATGGGCATCTGAGGTGAACACACAGTTCTCAGAAGAAGATATACAAATGGCAAATAAATACATGAAGAAATGTTCACCATCACTGGTCATTCAAGAAATGCAAATTAAAACAGCATTGAGATTCCACCTTACTCCGGAAAGAATAGCTGCCATCAAGAAATCAACTGATAACAAATGTTGGCAAGGCTGCAGGGGAAAAGGAACACTGCTCCACTCTTGGTGGGAATGTAGACTAGTGCAACCATTATGGAAATCCATATGGAGAATTCTCAGAAGACTAGGATTGAAAGCCCCATTCAATCCTGCTACTCCCCTTCTGGGTATTTTCCCAGAAAAACTGAAAAGGTCATATCACAGTGATATATGTGTACCCATGTTCATAGCAGCACAATTTGTAATAGCTAAATCTTGGAAACAACCAAGATGCACATCTACTGCAAAGTGGATGAAAAAATGTGGCATTTTTATACAATAGAATATTACTCAGCTATAAAAGAGGATGAACTTGAGGCCTTCATAGGTAAATGGGGACAACTTGAGGCTATTCTCATTATTGAAATAAATAAGAATCACATTTATAAATATCACACTGTGTCTCTAGTGTAAAAAGTAAGTAAGAATTATAAGTGTTATAAAACCATAATGTGTAATTGCTATTGTAACAAAGAGAAGAAAAGAAAGTGCTCTAAGGGATATAACTTCATGTATGTTTGAATGTGTAAAATAGATGACCATATTGCTGAATTTTTGTTGGATCTTTGAGCAGAACTGTTTTTAATCTCAGTTTGAATGTCTACAATGTATCCTTTAACTTTGTAAGTTGAACAACTACATCCAAGATGACAATATGTAATTTATAAACTAGTGATTTCTTAGTCTTTTTTCTCTTATTCTTTTCTTTCTTTCTTTCTTTTAGAATTCTGTATTGTTGTTACCCTTTTTTCCCTTTTGCTTTTTTCTTTTCTTTAAGTAAAATTTTTTACAGAGCTGAAGCCTACATCAGGGGTAAGCTGCCCAGGACCTCCACCCTGGACCCGCCCTGCCACCGGGAACTGAGACGAAGCCTGCATTAGGGGTAGGCTGCCCAGAACCTCCACCGTGGGCCTTCCCTGCCACCTGGAACTCAGTGCAAGCCCGCCTCAGGGGTAGGCTACCCTGAACCTCCCCTGTGGGCCAGCCCTGCCACCGGGAACATCGAGATCTGTGCAAGACTGAAAACTGCCCTGGACTGCTACAGATGGGCCTGCTCTCCCACCTGGAACAGCAGATGATCTCAGCAGTATCCAGTTAGAGTGAGAAAATTTGGAACTTTGCTCCCAGGTGGTGAAATTTGGACTACACCGGATTGACTGTATCAATGTGGTGAACATACCCCTAAAATAGAGGTGTACAGGGGATAAATAGAGCCAGTAGTAAAACCCCCTCCAACTAACTGTAAGACTTTTGTGTGTCTGAAAAGAGTGTGTAATATGCTCCTACACATAGAAAACACCAGGCAGAGTGAAAATGAAAAAACAGAAAAGCAAAATGGAGTCTCAAACATATAGTTCACCAGAAGCAAGTATGGGAGACATTTAAATAGAGGACCCCAAAAGTAACACACCGGGAATCTCTGAAAAGATAACCAGTGAAATAAAAAAACAACTGCATCAGGCTATAGAGGAAATCAAATGAGAAGTAGTCTCCCATGTAAAGATAGAAATAACAACTATAGTAAAGGAGTTGGTGAATGCAGCTAAAGAAGAACTAGAGAAAAAAGTACATGAGCATGGGAAACTGATTGAAACTTTGAGTGAACAATATAAAAAACAAGCAGATTTCATGAAACAAACTCAAAGAGACATCCAAGAAACAAAAAATTCTACTGAAAGCCTGCAAAACCACCTAAAGGAAGCTGAGGATAGGATTTCGGACCTTGAGGACAGGATCACATTTAGGAAAGGACAGAATGTTTAAAAATGACAATGCAGCATGAAATGACAATCCAGAAGCTTCATGATAATGCCAAGACAAACAATATAAGAATAATGGGCATTAGTGAATATACAGGAATCCAGGAAATGACATACATAAAGTATTTGCAGAACTAATAGCAGAAAATTTCCCAAACATGGGGAAAGAATCTGATATGCAGATAACTGAGGCATATAGAACACCAAACAGTCACAGTCAACATAAATCCACTCATAATAATTAAGATCTCAGACATACAGCATAAAAACAGAATATTAAAAGCTGTCAGAGAAAAGACACAACTCACATATCAGGGAAAGCCCATTACGATCATGGCAGACTTTTCAGCACAAACCCTCAAGTCAAGATCTTGGAGTGAGGTATTTCAAGCCCTGAAAGAAAACAATCTTCAACCCAGACTGATGTACCCAGCAAAACTTTCATTCAAATTTAATGTAGAAACAAGATACTTCCACGACAAGGAGCAACAGAGGAAATTCATGTCCACCAAACCAACCCTAGAAAGAGTACTGAAGGACATACTAGACAGAGATAAAAATGACTACAATCACCAAAACAGCAACAGAAAGAAATGTCCAGGTAGGATAAGCAATTAAATAAGAGGAAAACCAGAAAGAAACAACTGGAACATAACATGGCAAGTTCGAGCCAGTACATTTCAGTACTATCCATAAATATAAATGGCCTCAATTCAACTATTAAAAGAAATAGATTTACAGAATGGATTAAGAAACAGGATCCCACAATATGCTGTATACAGGAAACACATCTGACCCAAAAGGAAACTCATAGATTCAAAGTCAAAGGATGGAAAACAGTACTCTATGCAACAGGAACCCAGAAAAAAGCAGGGGTATCTATTCTATTTTCAGATAACATGAATTTCAAACCTAAAATGATTAAAAGACATAGAGAAGGTCACTACATACTTGTTAGTGGTAAAATTCAAGAGGAAGAACTAACAATTATAAATATATAGGTGCCAAATATAGGACAACCCAACTATATAAGACATATACTAATGGACATGAAAAACAAAATATACAAGAACACAATTATAACAGGAGATTTTAACACCCCATTGTCACAAAGAGATAGATCAACTAGACAAAAAGTCAGCAAATAAATAACAGAACTAAATCATACCTGTGAGCAACTGGACTTAGTAGATGTTTACAGAGTGTTCCACCCAAGCACATCAGAATACACATTCTTCTCAGCTGCACATGGCACGTTCCCCAAAATAGACCATATAATATCCCATAAAGCATTCTTAAGTAAATGCACAGGTATAAAATCATACCATGCATAATATCTGACCATAGTGTACCCAAATTGGTAATTACTGGCAAAAGAAACTGTAAAACCTATATAAATACACGGAAATTAAATAACAGCCTTTTGAACAACCAGTGGGCTACAGATGAAATTAAAGTAGAAATAAAACAATACCTACAATTCAATGAAAATGTAGAAAAAACATACTGTAATCTGTGGGATGCAATGAAAGCGGTCTTAACAGGCAAGTATATAGCAATAAACTGTCATATCAAGAATATAGAATGAGCACAAATAAACAACCTAATGCTCAATCTCAAGCTTCTAGAAAAAGAAGAACAAGCTAAACCCAAAGCTCATACAAGAGAGGAAATTATAAAGATTAGAGCAGAAATCAATGCAATTGAAACTAAAAAAACAATACAAAGAATTAATGAATCAAAAAGCTGATTTTTTGTTGGAATAAACAAAATTGACAAAACCCTAGCTAACCTTATCAAGGGAAAGAAAGAAAAAAACCCAAATTCATGCAATGAGAACTGAAAAGGGGGAAATTACTACAGATCCCAAGGAAATTCCAAAGATCATGAATACCTACTTTGAAAATCTCTACTCACATAGAGTGGAAAACACAGAGGAAATGGACAGATTTCTAGAAACATATGAACTACCAAAGCTCCACCAAGAAGATATAGTAATCTTGAACAACCCAATATCAGCTATTGAAACTGAAAATATAATTAAAAACTTACCAACAAAGAAAAGTCCAGGTCCTGATGGATTCACAGCTGAATTCTACAAGAAATTTAGAGAAGATTTGATGCCAATACTCTTTAAACTCTTCAGTGAAACTGAGAAAAAAGAAATTGTCCCTAAATCATTCCTGGAGGCAAGTATAACTCTGATACCAAAACCAGAGAAAGATCCAACCAAAAAAGAAAACTATAGGCAAATCTCACTAATGAACATTGATGCAAATATTCTCAACAAAATACTGGCAAGTAGAATGCAGCAAATCATCAAGAAGATTATACATGATGACCAAGTGGGGTTCATTCCAGGAATGCAGGGATGATTTAACATATGCAAATCAATAAATGCAATACACCACGTCAACAGCGCCAAAAACAAAAACCACATGGTCATCTCAATACATGCAGAAAAAGTTTTAGACAAAGTCCAACACACATTCATGATAAAAACCCTCCAGAAACTCGGAATACAAGGCGTCTATTTCAACCTCATAAAAGCCATCTATGACACACCAACAGCCAACATTATACTAAATGGACAAAAACTGAAAGCTTTCACTTTAAAATCAGGAACAAGAAAAGGATGTCCACTCTCACCACTCCTTTTCAACCTAGTTCTGGAAACACTAGCCAGGGCAATCAGACAGGAGAGAGAAATAAAAGGAATAAAGATAGGAAAGGAAGAAGTTAAATTATCACTATTTGCAGATGACATGATACTCTATATAGAAGACCCAAAAAACTCCATTAAAAGACTGCTACAGATAATAAACAAGTTCAGTAGTGTAGCTGGATACAAAGTCAGTGCTCAAAAATCAATAGCATTCCTGTACACAAAGAAAAAACTCACTGAGAAATTATGCAAATATCGCCCTTCACAATAACATGTAAAAAAATGAAATACTTAGGAATCAACCCAACTAAACGTGTAAAAGACCTATATGCTGAAATTTATACTACACTGAAAAAGGAGATTGAACAGGATATTAGAAAATGGAAGGACATTCCTTGCTCTTGGTTAGGAAGAACCAACATTGTAAAAATGGCTATACTCCCAAATCTGTTATACAGATTTAACGCAATCCCAATCAAAATACAATTGACATACCTCGCAGATCTAGAGAAAACACTCCTTAAATTCATTTAGAAACAGAAGAAACCTAGAATAGCAAAGGCAATTCTAGTCAAAAAAGGAAGGCAGGAGGCATCTCAATTCCTGACTTGAACCAGTACTATAAAGCCACAGTGATGAAATCAGCTTGGTACTGGCAAAGAAATAGACCTGAGGATCAATGGAACTGATTAGAAGATGCAAGGACAACTACAAAGACACTTAGCCACCTGATATTTGACAAAGGGGCTAAATATTTCCACTGGAAGGATAGTCTCTTTAATAAATGGTGTTGGAAAAATTGGCTCTCTACACGCCAAAGACTGAAACTAGATTCATGCATATCACCATGCACAAATCTAAAGTCTAAATGGATCAAAGACGTAAATATTAAAACAGAAACACTAAACCTACTGGAAGACAAGGTAGGTTGAAGTCTTGGAGACATAGGGATAGGCAGAAAATTCATGAACCAAACAAACTGCACGGGAAACACTTCAAAGAATCAACAAATGGGATCTCACATTATTGAAAAGTTTCTGCACTTCAAAGGAAATCACCAACAGAGTGAAAAGAAAACCAACACATTGGGAAAGAATTTTAACTAGCAACCCCTCAGACAAAGGACTTGTGTCCACAATATATAAAGAATTGAAAAACATCAAGCCCCCTAAATTCAAAGACCCTCTCCAATAATGGGCATCTGAGATGAACAAACAGTTCTCAGAGAAAGATATACAAATGGAAAATAAATACATGAAGAAATGTTCGCTATCACTGGTCATTCGAGAAATGCAAATTAAAACAGCATTGAGATTTCACCTTACTCTGGAAAGAATAGCTGCCATCAAGAAATCAACTGATAACAAATGTTGGCGAGGCTGTGGGGAAAAAGGAACAGTGCTCCATTGTTGGGAATGTAGATTGGTGCAACCATTATGGAAATCCATACAGAGAATTCTCAGAAGACTAGGATTGGAAGCCCCAATTAATCCAGCTATTCCCCTCCTGGGTATTTTCCCCAAAGAACTGAAAATTTCATATCACAGTGATATATGTGCACCCATGTTCATAGCTGCATAATTTGTAATAGCTAAATCCTGGAAACAACCAAGATGCCCATCAACTGCAGAGTGGATGAAAAAGATGTGGCCTTTTTATACAATGGAATATTATTCAGCTATAAAATAGGATGAGCTTGAGGCCTTTATAGGCAAATGGAGACAACTTGAGACTATCCTCATTAGTAAAATAAATAAGAATCACATTTTTAAATATCATATTGTGTCTCTAGTGTAAAAATAAGAACTACAAGTGTAATAAAACCAAAATGTGTAATTGCTATTGTAAAAAAGAGAGGAAAAGAAAGTGCTCTAAGGGATATAACTGCATGTAAGTTTGAGTGTGTAAAGTAGATGACCATATTGCTGAATCTTTGTGGGATCTTTGAGCAAAGGTGTTTGTAGTCTGACTGTTTGAATATTTACCATGTACCTTTTAACATTGTAACTTGAACAACTACATCCAGGATGACAGTATGTAATTTATAAATTAGTGATTTCTTAGTGAGGGTTTTTCTCATTCTCCTTTTTCTTCCTTTCTTCTAGAATTCTGTATTGGTGCTACCCTTTTTTCTGTTTTGTTTTGTTTTTCTTCTCTTTAAATAAAATTTTAAAAATATATAATTGCTTTTGTAAAAAAAGAGGAAATAAGAAGCGCTATAAAAGATATAGCTGCATGTATGTTTAGATGTGTGGGATTGATGACCATATTTCTAGGTTCTTGTTGGATTGTTGAACAGATCCATTTGCACTCTCCCTGCTTTAGTGTCCACTTTGTGTGTTTTAATTCTGTAACTTGAATAACTATTTCTTGAATAACTTGTATCAACTAGTGATTTCTTAC
This sequence comes from Hydrochoerus hydrochaeris, assembly GCA_004027455.1. NCBI lineage: Eukaryota > Metazoa > Chordata > Mammalia > Rodentia > Hydrochaeridae > Hydrochoerus > Hydrochoerus hydrochaeris. The sequence continues at coordinate 179,972 of PVLA01003048.1, forward strand.
TGTTTATCTTTTCTTGAAATTCTGTAATATTTCTACCATTTTCCTGTTTTTTCTCTCTTCAATTAAAAAATTTATAATTGCTATTGTAAAAAGAGAAAATAGGAAGTGCCCTAAAGAAACTGCATGTATATTTATGTGTGCAGGATTGTTACCCATATTTTTTAGTTCTTGTTTGATTGTTGAATAGATCTGTTTGCAGTCTCACTGCTTGAGTGTCCATTTTGTGTGCTTTAATTTTGTAACTTGAACAACTATTTTTAAAAGAGCAATATGTAATTTATCAGCTAGTGATTTCTTACTGTTTATGGGATTCTTTTGAAATTCTGTAATTTTCTCTCCTTTTTCTGTTTTACCCCTTTATATAAAAAATAAATAAATAAATATTTTAAAATCTTTAATTGCTATTGTAAAAAAAGAGGAAATAGGACTTGCTATAAAAGATATAACTGCATGTATATTTGTGTGTGTAGGATTGATAACCTTATTTCTAAGTTCTTTTTGTATTGTTGAACAGAGCTGTGTGCAGTCTCACTGCTTGAGTGTCCACTTTGTGTGCCTTAATTTTGTAACTTGAGCAACAATTTCTGAAAGAGCAATATGTAATTTATCAACTAGTGATTGCTTACTGTTTATCTTTTTTTTGAAATTCTGTAACATTATATCCTTTTTCTGTTTTTTTCTCTTTAAATAAAAAATATTATAAAACCATTCAAGAGAATGAGTGTATTACAAGGCATTCTGAACCAAGTAATATAAAATGAACAATGGCTACTCTAATATCTCATTTTCCATAAGGAATTTGTTTATACTATCACACATATTAACATCCAATAAGACACAATCTGATAGAACCAATGGTAATAGAACAAAACATGGTAGGACTTCAAAGCAAGATGATAGCAAATCAGCAATGGTTTCCATAATGTCTTGTTTTCCTCAAAATAGGTGCTCATTCTATCACACATAAAAAAGTCAAAGAAAACAGAGTATAACCTTTCCAACTAATGAATGCAAACATTCTAAGGCTTCAAAGCAATGTAATGGGGAATCGTGATTACCATAAAATCTTCTGTACTCTTACCACTTCTTACACTAGGGAGATGATATGGTATTTATACATGTGAGTTTAATTTATTTCACTTATGAGTATAGATTCAAGATGCATCCATTTATTTATAAATATCTCAATGTGATCATTCTTTATAGCTGAGTAGTACTCCATTGTATAAAAATACCACATCTTTGTTGTCCATTCCTCAGTTGATTGGCACTTAGGTTGTTTCCAAGATCTGGCTATTACAAATTGTGCTGCTATAAACATGGGTGCACATATATCAGTGTGGTAAGATGTTTTTGGTTGTTCTGGGAATATGCCTAGAAGTGGAATAGCTGGCTCAAATGGGACTTCCAATCCCAGCTTTTTTAGGAATCTCAGTTTTTTGAGGAATTTCCATAGTTGTTGCACTTTTGGACACTCCCACAAACAGTGCAAAAGAGTTCCTTTTTCCCCACAGCCTCTCCAGCATTTGTTGTTGGTAGTTTTCTTGATCCTGGCCATTCTTTCTGGAGTGAGACGGAATCTCAGTGTGGATTTAATTGGCATTTCTCTAATGACTAATGATGTTGAACATTTTTCATGTATTTATTTGCCATTTGTATTTCTTCATCTGAGAACTGTGTATTCATCTCAGATGCCCATCTTTGGATTGGGTCTTTGAATTTCTGGAGTATGATTTTTTAAAATTCTTTCTAAATTCTAGATAAAAGTCCTTTGTCTGAAGGACAGTTCACTAAGATTTTTTTCCCAGTTTGTGGGTTTTCTTTTCACTACGCTGGAGATTTCTTTCAACATGCAGAAACTCTTTAATAAGATGTGATCCCAGTTATTGATTATGTGGAGTATTTTGCGTGCAGTGTCATTCTTGTTCATGATTTCTCTACCCCTATGTCTTCAAGATTTTTAACTACTTTGTCTTCCAACAGATTTAGTGTTTCTGTTTTAATATTTAGATTTTGATCCATTTAAATTTTAGTTTGGTACATGGTGACAGGCTTTTAGCATAAGAATAGCCAGTTTTTCCAGCACCATTTATTAAAGAGACTATTGTTCTTCCAGTGAATATGTTTGGCCCCTTTATCAAAGATAAGGTGGTTGAGTGTGTTTGTAGTTGTAGTTGTATCTTCTAATCTAGTCCATTGATCTTCAGATCTGTTTTTATTCCAGTACCATATTGGTTTTATTACAGTAGCTTTGTAGTACTTCAAGTCAGGGATTGTGATGCCTCCTACCTTGCCTTTGCTATTCTAGGTCTCTTCTCATTCCAGATGAATTTTAGGAGTCTATATCTATTCTTGACCTCACATAAAATGGCAAGTATTCTTGTCCTAAATGTTTGGTACTGGAAAGTTTTCTTGCTATCATTTCATATGCTGATTGTGATTCCACAGAATATAGATTTATATAGGAGTTCAGATAAAGCTTCCCATTTTTTGCTGCTTAGAAGCAATCCCTCCCTTCCACATGTGGGATTAAGCTAGTTCCTAGCTCTTAAAGCCATTATTAACCTGTCAGTCTTCATATGCAACTTGTGGTTGCTTGGTTCATTCTTTTTTTTTGGAAGGGAGTTTCCATTGCATACTTATGAAATTGGTTATATTACTGTTCTAGAGGGTTTACATAGTATATCATTCCTGTAAATTTCAAGTGGAATGGGGAAGCTTTATCAAGTCAGGCCAGTCTTCATTTGACTGGAATTTCTTCAGGTAAATTTATTGGGTGTATTGTATATGTGATATATCATGTTTCTTTAGAAATACCTGGGAGGATCCTGGGGCTTGTAGATCAGTGATAGAATATTTGCTAGGCATGCATGAAGCTGTAGATTCAATTCCCAGCACCAGAGAAAATGATACTTGGGAGATGATTATATTATGTTGTTTCCAGATGAATATTATAGGTTCTTACTAAGTTAATTATCTCAGTGTGACAATGAATGAGAAGCAGCAGAGAATGTCTTGTTCATTCACACATGGTTTAAATAAAATAGAGAACCATTGTATCTGAAGGGGCCATAAGGAAAGAATAAGAGTAATGAATTACATAGATCAATGATACGAGAACCACATGAACCTGGACAAAGCAGTAAATGTTAAATTGATTCCATTGAGCCAACCACATGGAATAAAAAGCACAATAATGTATTAGTCATTCTTCAGAACATATGATTATAAGATAGTTATATTGTCTTTTTACCTGGTTAACTATATTTTTTAAAATATTAGGTCAAATTTTATTTTCCTATAGATGTTCTACATAACCTTGCTCAACACTCTCTGAATAGTCTTGATTTTCTGCCATACATTCTTGCATATTTATGGTTTATTCCTTCTTATTACTCAAACAGTCCTATAATTATGTATGCACCTGTGTTATTATTTGGATATTGTATATAATCCAATAAACTGAATTTCAAAGCCCCACATATCATGGTGAAAGTATGACCCACGTGCCCCTGTGGAAGAAAGCTCTGCATGCCCCAGTGGAAATAGGTCTTGCACAGTGAGACACTATTTCCTGAGAGACCCTATAGAACAAGTAGTTGGAGACTGAGACCTGTCCTGGACTGGGAGAGGAGTCTTGTGTGTGGGCAGCAGTGAGAACACAAGACATTTTCTTGAGCAGCCCACCCCACAGTCATTGGATTGTGAGTGAACCAAAGCTGGCCATACCCTATACCTAGTCCTACAGAGTAGCACCTGGAGGACAGGACTGCCATTTTATCTCAATGTGCTCTGGGACTCCAGCTCTACAAGCAGAACTGTCTCAGGATTGCTTCAGTGCCATTGTCCAGGAATGAAAGCAGAGAAGAGCTATCCAGTCACATTAGACAGCTGGAAGTTGGACAACAAAATGGGGAACCTGGCAGATAAGTAGGAATTGAAACTCAGACTCCAATCCACTGAATGCTAAAAGCTAGCACTTAGCCTTAGCTGCAAAGGACTGGAAGCAGACTCTTAGCCTGCAATGAGACAAGGGCATTGTGCCACATCTTAGTTACTTATCTTTCACTACTGAGACAAAACACCTCACATCCAAAGTAGATAGGAAAAGGTTTATTTAGCTCACAGATTGTAGAGGATTCAGTCCATAATCAGCTAGCTCCAAGGCGGGATGGCATGGCAGAGGAGCAACAGTCCATTGCAGTGGAAGACAGAAAAAGCAACAAGAGCAAAAAAGGGGGTAGAGCAAACCTCTTTTTCTTTCTTATACTGTATGTATGCTACCCATCCTAGGGTGGGCATAGCACTCACACCACTAATCCCAGCAATAGACAACCAATCACAAACTATCGATCTAGTGGCTCTTTAAAAGCTGCTCCTCGTGATTGCATGAGACTTTGGAGGGTTATTAAGACACAAGCCATAACAGCCTTGATCTGGCAAGAAGCCTTGACTAGTGATGGGATAGGGGCATTTCTTACCCTCTGTCCTGTGACTTGCAGTGTAAGCAGCAAGCAGCCTTGGTTTGCACAAGGGCATCACCACCTGCCCAGTGACCAACAGGCAAATGTCCTTGGTTAGTTGTGGACAAGAGGACTCCTTTTGCCCTACCACCAATTTGTGTAAGAGTCAGGGGTGGAGCCAAGATCAGCTCCACACTCAGCAATGATCCAACTGCAGCCTTGGCAGAATTATTCAGTAGAGATTCTGGCTGTGATGAGGGAACTAACAGCAAACTGGGGGCACAGGAGGGGTTTTTTAATATATTTTTTCTATTTTTACTTTTCTAATTTTTATTTTTTATTTTTTGGAGAGGAGTTGTATAGGTATTGATGTTTATTTTTTGGTTTGTTTTCAATGTCCTGCCTCTTTCTTTCTTCACTGGTCTTTTGGTATTCTCTGAGATTTACAGGTTAATAAACAAAGTCTCTAGTTGTGTGTTTTGCCTCAAAATTGTTTTGCTTTCTTTTCCATTCTTCCTTGTTCTCTTCTCCAGCTTCCCAAAAGTTGAGTGATCATCCTTATTCCTTCAAACTTGCTTCTACTATATTTCTTTTCAGCTATTTCTCCTTTTTCTCCCCTATTACTCTTAAATTTCTCTTCCACACAGGATAAGTCATCCTATGAAAGTGAAACTCACTGAATACAAATTAATTTCTTGTCTATGTTGAAGGTTAACATATAACTACAGATCTTGCTTCTGTGGTTAGAGATATAAAATCAGTCACCATGGATTATCAGTTTCTAGGGTATGCTTGATGATTATACTATTATTACTAATAATAGTACTATAGCTAAGATACCATACTTGCTGAAATTAACTGTTCACTCTTCTATGATAACACTGTGATCATCTGGGATTGCTCAGTATCAAGGCACTGGATGTGGAGAAAAATAGCCACATATCATCTCTAATAAATTACAAAGATAGAATCATGGGCAGATGCAAAGACCAACAGCCAAATGCATGTAGATGACATCTTGGAGGAATAGATATTTCTTAAGGAAGCTTCAGTGCCAGTGATAAAACTAACATAAGAAAAATGCAAACAACACAGAAAACAAATTAAAATAAAAATAGAAAATGACAAGATGCAGAAGCAAAATGCAATGCCAGATGATCAGCCCACCAAGGAAAAACCCAAGAGACAACAACATAGGAAAACAGAAACTATTCACCTAAATTGACTAGAATAACAGAATAAAAATTTAAAAATATAGATGAAGCTATAGAGGATATCAAAATTGAAATAATCTCACATGTAAAAAAAAAGAAATGATGACCATAATGAAGGAGTGCTTAGGACCAGGGATTTAGTTCAGCAGTGTGAGCATCTGCCTGGCAAGTGTGAGGTCATGAGTTCAATCCCCAGTACAAAAAAAAGAGTGCTTAGTAAATCTATAGGAAACATAGACTAAAAAATAGTGGATCATAGAAAAGTAATGGAAACAATGAATGCCCAACATAAGAAAGAAATGGAATTCATGAAACATTCAAATAGGTATTCAAGAAATTAAAAATTTCATTGAAGGTTTGCAAAACCATATGAAAGAAACTGAAGATAGAATACTAGATATGGAAGGTAGATCATGGTTAGTGATCATGAAAACAAAGTGATCATAAAAAATTAGCAAGGTACCATAAAAAAAGAATCCAGCAACTGCAAGATAATATAAAGAAAAAATACAATTTATTGGATTCAATGAAAATGCAGGAATTAATGCAAATGACATGGAAAAAAAGCTGTTCGGTGAAGTAATGGCAGAAAACTTCTCAAGTATGGAAAAGGAATTTGGCATTTAGAAAAGTGAGTCATACAGAACTCCAATTAATCATGACCAAAATAAATCTATGCCAAGCCATACAATAATCAAGATTCCAGAAATTCAGCACATGAATGGAATGTTAAAAGCTGTTAGAGAAAAGAAACAAACCACCTACAAAGGAAATCCCATTATAATCTACATGCTTTTAAACAAAAACTTCAAAGTCTAGGAGAGTATGGAGTAAAGTATTTCAAGCCCTGAAAGAAAACAGCTTCGAACCCAGATTCATGTAACCTACAAAATTATATTTCTGAATTAATGGAAAAATAAAATATTTTTGTGAAAAAGAACAACTGAAGAAAATCATGACAATAAAACCAGCCCTACAAAGAACACTGAAACATATTCTAGAAAGAGAAAACAGAGCCCACAATTCCAAGAGTACCAATAGAAAGAAGCCACCAGATAGAGGGAGCAATTACACAGGGGAAAAAGACAGGGAACTATTAACAAGGATATTATATGACAAAGAGAAGCCAATATATATCAGTTGTAATCATTAATATAAATAGTTTCAGTTCACAAAGTAAAAGAAATATACTGCTAGAATGGATCAAGAAAGAGCACCAACAATATACAGTATTCAAGAAACACATTTAGCTAAAAAGAAATTCTTTGGTTGAAATTTAAAGAATGGAAAACAATACTCCATGCAACAGGAATCTAGGACAAGGCAAGGGTTGCTATCCTATTGGTACATAATTTGAACCTTAAGTCAAGACTGAACAAAAGACATAAGTAATGACACTACAGCCTTGTTAAGGGAAAACTCTAAGAAAATGAGATAACAATCTTGAATATATATGCACCAAAATACAAGGACATCCATCTATATCACACAAATAGTAACGGTTTTGAAAATTCACATAAGCATTAAAACAATTCTAAAGGGGGACTTTAATAATCCATTATCACAAGTAGATAAATAAAGTAGACCAAAAAATCAACAAAGGAATAGCAGAATTGAACCAAATCTGTGAACAATTGGACTTAGTAGATGTCTACAGAGTATTCCACTGCAAAACAGAATACACATTCTTTTCATCAGCATATGGAACCTTCTCCAAAATAAACCACATACTATCCTAGAGAACATGCTTAAATAAATGCAAAATAAATAAAATTAGACCATGAAAATTATTGGACCATAGTGCAATGAAATTAGAAATCAATAGCAAAAGAAACCATGAAAAAACTCTAAACACATGGAAATTAAATAATGCCTTCCTGAATAACCAATGGGTTCACTGACAAAATTGAAGAAGAAATTAAACAGTATCCACAAATAAATAATTCTAATGCAACATACTGGATCTTGTGGGGTGCAGTTAAAGTTGTCCTAAGAGAAAAATTAATAGTGGTGAATGCTCATATCAGAAAAAGTGAATGAGCTCAAACAAATGCCCTAATGTTGAACCTCAAACTTCTAGAAATAGAAGAGCAAATTAAACTGGCTGCAAGGCACAGTGACATGACATTGGGGCAACACTTCTCAAGGCAGCAGCCAGAGCAAAAGCAGGCAGGAGCAAGCCTCTTTTTTCCCTTATATAGTACCTAGTCCACCCACCCCCTCCAGGACGGATATAGCAGTCACAAAATCTCTGGGCACTCTTCTTGCAGGGGATGAGGATATTTCCAAACTAAGGATTCTGGGTCCCTGCTGAATCTTTTGGTTAAACTTCTAAACTTCTCAAGTTGACATAACATATCAAGCATAACAAACTACCCCTTGTAAACTTGGCAACCAGACATAATTCTTTAAACCAGCCTCCAGATACAAAGGCATGCTTACTATTTTTTATAATTTTTATTTAGAGAGAAAAAAAGCAAAACAGAAAGAATGTAAGCAACAAAACAGAATGCCAAAGTAAAAAAAGAAAAAAAAACTAAGAAATCAATAGTTGATAAGTTAAATGCTATTATCTTGGAAATAGTTTTTCAAGTCACAAAATTAAAGCTTACAAAGTAGACATTCAAACAGTGAAACTGCAAACAGTTCTGCTCTAAGATCTAACAAAAACTTAGTAATATAGTCATCTATCTTACACACTTAAACATACATGCAGTTATATCCTTTAGAGTACATACTATTCCTCTATCTTTTACAATGGCAATTACACATCTTGGGTTTTATTGCTCCTACATTTCTTATTACTTTTTACACTAGAGACACAATGTGATATTTATAAACATGATGCTTATTTATTACACTAATGAGGACATTCTCAAATTGTCTCCATTTACCTATGAAGGCCTCAAGATCATCCTCTTTCATAGCTGAGAAATATTCCATTGTATAGAAATACAGCACATTTTTCATCCACTCAGTGGTTGATGGGCATCTTGGTTGTTTCCAAGATTTAGCTATTACAAATTGCACCACTATGAACACGAGTGCACATATATCACTATGATATGAACTTTTCAGGTTTTCTGGGAAAATACCCAGGAGGGGAAGAGCTGGGTTGAATGGAGCTTCCAATCCTAGTCTTCCGAGAATTCTGCAGTGATTCCCACAGTGGTTGCACCAGTTTACACTCCTACCAACAGTGGAGCAATGTTCCTTTATCCCTGCAGCCTCACCAACATTTGTTATCAGTTGATTTCTTGATGGCAGCTATTCTTTCTGTATTGAGATGAAATCTCAATGCTTTTTTAATTTGCATTTCTCAAATGACCAGTGATGGTGAACATTTCTTCATGTATTTATTTGCCTTTTGTGTATCTTCCTCTGAGAACTGTGTGTTCTTCTCAGATGCCCATTTTTGGAGAGGGTCTTTAAATTTGGGGGTTTTGATGTTTTTCAATTCTTTATATGTTCTAGATATAAGTCATTTGACTGAGGGATTGCTGGCTAAAGTTATTTCCCATTCTGTGGGCTTTCCTTGCACTCTGTTGGTAATTTCTTTTGAGGTGCAGAAACTTTTCAATAATATGAGATCCCATTTGTTGATTCTTTGAAGTGTTTCCCATCCAGTTTGCATTTTGTTCATGAATTCTCTGCCTACCCCTATGTCCCCAAGACTTCTACCTACCTTGTCTCCCAGTAGATTTAGTGTTTCTGTTTTAATATTTAGGTCTTTTATCCATTTAGACTTTAGTTTTGTGCATGGTGAAAGGCATGGATCTAGTTTCAGTCTTCAGCATGTGGAAAGCCAATTTTTCCAACACCATTTATTAAAAAGGCTGTCCTTCTTCCAGTGGATGTATTTAGCCCCTTTCTGAAATATCAGGTGGCAGAGTGTCTTTGTAGTTGTGCTTGCATCTTCTGATCTGTTGATTGTCGGGCCTATTTCTTTGCCAGTACGATGCGGATTTTATCACTGTGGCTTTGTAATATAGATTCAAGTCAGGAATTGAGATGCCTCCTGCCTTGCCTTTGTTTCCCAGAATTGCCTTTACTATTCTAGGCTTCCTCTGTTTCCAAAATTTAAGTAGTGTTTTCTCTAGATCTCTGAGGTATGCTGGAGATATTTTGATTGGGATTGAGTTAAATCTGTATAATAGTTTTGGGAGTATGGTCATTTTCACAATGTTGGTTCTTCCTATCCAAGAGCAAGGAATATTCTTCCCATATTCTAATAACCTCTTCAATCTCCTCTTTTAGCATAGTATAAATTTTAGCATACAGGTCTTTTACATTCTTAGTTAGGTTGATCCCTAAGTATTTCATTTTTTTAGATGTTATTGTGAAGGGCGATGATTCCATAATTTCTCTCTTGGTGAGTTTTTTGTTTGTGTACAGGAATGCTATTGATTTTTGAGCATTGACTTTGTATCCAGCTACACTGCTGATTTATTTATTACCTCTTGTAGTCTTTTAATGGAGTTTTTTGGGTCTTCAATATAGAATGTCATGTCATCTGCAAATAGTGATAATTTAATTTCTTACTTTCCTATATTTATTCCTTTTGTTTCTCTCTCTTCTCTGATTACCCTGGTTAGTGTTTCTAGAACTATATTTAATAGGAGTGGTGATAGTGGACATCCTTGTCTTGCTCCTGATTTAAAGTGAAAGCTTTCAGTTTTTATCCACTTAGTTTAGTGTTGGCTGTTGGTTTGTCATAGATGGCTTTTATATTTTTGATGTAATCACTGTGTTTTACTAGTTTCTGAAGCATTTTTATCATGAACAGGTTTTAGATTTGTGAAAACTTTTTCTGCATCTATTGAGATGACCATGTGGTTTTTGTCTTTGGCTCTGTTGATGTGGTGTATTAAATTTATTGATTTTCATGTGTTAAACCATCCCTGCATTCCTGGAGTGAACATAAATTGGTCATGATGTATAGTCTTCTTGATGATTTGCTGCATTCTATTTGCAGTATTTTATTGAGAATTGTTGAATCTATGTTCATTAGTGAGATTGGCCTGTAGTTCTGCTTTTTGGTTGGATCTTTCTTTGGTTTTTGTGTGACAGTAATACTGGCCTCCAGGAATGATTTAGGGAGGATTGCTTTCTGCTCAATTTCATTGAAGAGTTTAAGGAGTATTGGCATAAAATCTTCTGTGAATTTATTATAGAATTCAGCCACGAATCCATCAGGACCAGGGCTTTTCTTTGTTTATAAGCTTTTAATTATGTTTTCAATTTCTATAGCTGATATTGGGTTACTCAAAATTGCTATATCTTCTTGGTTGAGTTTTGGTAGTTCATATGTTTCTAGAAATCTATCCATTTCCTCTGTGGTTTCCACTTTGTGTGAGTAGAGATTTTCAAAATAGGTATTCATGATCTTTTGAATTTCCATGTGATCTGTAGTAATTTCCCCCTTTTTAGTCCTTATTGCATGAATTTGTGTTTTTTTCTTTCTTTTTCTTGATAAGGTTAGCTAGGGGTTTGTCCATTTTTTTATTCTCTCAAGGAACCAACTTTTAGATTCATTAATTCTTTGTATTGTTATTTTAGTTTCAATTGCATTAATTTCTGCTCTAATCATTACAATTTAGTCTCTTGTATGAGCTTTGGGTTTAACCTGCTCTTCTTTTTCTAGAAGCTTGAGGTGAAGCATCAGGTTATTTATTTGTGCTCATTCTGTTTTCTTGATTTGACAATTATTTTTATATATTTCCCTACTAAGACTGCATTCATTGCATCCCACAGATTACAGTACTACATTTCCGTATTTTCATTGAATTTTAGGTATTGCTTTATTTCTTCTTTAATTTCATTTGTACCCCACTGGTTGTTCAAAAGGTTGTTACTTAATTTCAATATATTTATGCAGGTTTTGGAATTTCTTTTGCCATTAATTTCCAATTTCAGTGTGCTATGGTCAGATAGTATGCATGGGATGATTTCAATACCTTTGCATTTACTTAAGAATGTTTTATGGATTAATATATGGTCTATTTTGAAGAATGTCCTATGTGCAGCTGAGAAGAATATTTATTCTCATTTGGTTGTTTGGAACACTCTGTAAACACCTACTAAGTCCAATTGCTCACAGGTATGATTCAGTTCTATCATTTCTTTTCTGCCTTTTTTTCTGGTTGACCTATCTCTTCGTGACAATGGACTGTAAATGTCCCCTGTTATGACTGTGTTCTTGTGTGTTTGGTTTTTCATGTCCATTAGCATCTGTCTTATATAATTGGCTGCTTCTGTGTTTCATACATATATATTTATAATTGTTAGTTTTTCCTCTTGAATTTTTCCACTTACCAGTATGTACTGATGTTCTCTATCTCTTTTAATCATTTCAGGTTTGAAGTTCATGTTGTCTTCAAGTAGAATAGCTACTGCTGCTTTTTTCTGAGTTCCTGTTGCATGGAATACTGTTTTCCATCCTTTGACTTTTAATCTATGAATTTCCTTTTGGGTCAGATGTGTTTCTTGTATACAGCATATTGTGGGATCCTGTTTCTTGATCCATTCTGTCAACCTGTTTCTTTTGATAGGTGAATTGAAGCCTTTTCACTGATACGTACTGGCTCAACTTTGACGTGTTATGTTCCAGTTGGTTGCTTTTTGCTTTTCAACCTTGCTTAATTGCTTGTCCTATCTGGTGATTTCTTTCTGTCATTATTTTAGAGGTTGTGATCATTTTTATCTCTGTCTAGCATGACTTTCAATACTGTTACTAGGTTTGGTTTGATGGACATAAATTTCTTCAGTTGTTCTTTGACATGTAAGTATCTTGTTTATGCATTAAATCTGAATGAAATTTTGCTGGGTACATCAGTCTGGATTGAAGGTTTTTTTCTTTCAGGGCTTGAAATACCTCACTCCAAGCTCATCTTGACTTGAGGGTTTGTGCTGAAAAGTCTGCCATGAATCTAATGGGCTTTCCTTGATAGGTGAGTTGTGTCTTTTCTTTAACAGGTTTTAGTATACTGTTTTTATGCTACATGTCTGAGATCTTTATTATGCATCTGGGTGTAGATTTATGTTGGTTGTCATGGTTTGGCATTCTATATGCCTCAGTTACTTGCATATCAGATTTTTTCCCCATGTTTGGGAAATTTTCTGCTATTCTGTGAATATTTTAGGTATGTCATTTGCATTGACTCCTGCATCCTCACTGATGCCTATCAGTCTTCTATTGTTTCTTTTGGCATCATCTTGAAGCTTCTGAATTGTCATTTCATACTGCTTTGTTATTTTTAAAAGTTCTATCCTTCCATGATCACTAATTGTGATCCTGTCCTTAATGTTCAAAATCTTATCCTGAGCTTCATTTAAATGAGTTTTTACACTTTGAATAGAATTTTTTGTTTCTTGGATGTTTCTTTTAGTTTGTTTCATGAATTCTGCTTGTTTTATGTATTGTTCATTCAAGGTTTTAATCAGTTTCCTATGCTCTTGTATTTTTTTCTCTATTTCTTCTTTAGCTGCATTCAACAACTCCTTTACTAAGGTTTTTATTTCTAACTTTACATGAAAGAGTTCTTCTAATTTGATTTCCTCTATAGCCTGATGGAGTTGTTTTTTTATTTATCTCACTAACTTTTCAGAGATTTTTGGTGTGTTACTTCTGAATTCCTCTATTTCAATGTCTCCTGTACTTGCTCCAGGGGGCCTAGATGTTTGAGATTGCATTTTGCTTTTTCATTTTGCCATTTTCCCCTTTTGAGTTAATGTTTGGTCCTTCAGTGCCACTAGTGTCAACTGTTGGTATTGTGTATCTTGGGGTCCCGATGTATGGTTGAATTTTTTCCAAATTCTGGGTCCCACAATGAATAGGTGGGCCAGTCACGTGACACCCTTCTGCAGGGTCATTTGGGTGAGTCCTATATTCTTCCTGGGCTGACAAGCCTAGTAGTATTGATGTAGGTCAAGTTTTAGTTCTTGCTATTACATTATCTTCAGCTTATTCCAGTTCCTGAAATCTCCCTGTTTATAGTGTTTGTATCAGCTGAGGCCGTATTGTGTTTCTATTGTGTTCCTGTGTGTTTTGTAAGCCCTTTTGATTTTCTTCAAGTTGAGAGAGTCCTTATTGGCACATTTCTCAAGCTGCCTGATGTTTTCCTTGTGTGTCACCCACACTCTTGGCAGACCTACCAAGGTCTTGCATTTAGTTGGAGCGAGCTTTACTGCTGTCCTTATTTACCCACTGTGTATTTTAGGGACATACTCATCACACTGACTGGAGCCTGCTGAGATCTTCTGTTTGGGTGAAGCAGTAACTGAATCTTCCTTCAAACTAGTACAGTTAATCTGCTGTAGCCCAACATTCTGGGAGAAAGAGTGGGAGCTGAAGATCCACAGCAGTATTAGGTCCAGGAGGTAGGGGGTATCCCCAAGGGGCCAATAGATGTCCTGGGTCTGGTGTCCACTGGGCGTGGGGCATGGTACTAATGCAGCATGGCACTCTTCCGTGCCAGCTGGAGTCACACCTATTTCCAGGTTTTGAGTGATGTTTCAAAGCTTCCTCGGTGCACTGGGAATCACCTGGCCCACTTTTGGCTCCCAGGGCACACTGCTGGCAACTGCTTGCCACATGGAGCTCACTGAATGTGGACGAGTTGGGCCCGAGGGGACTCCATGTGTCTTCTGGTGATTTCAGCTGCAAGGCATGGCCTTACTGGCTGGGAGTGAAGTTCCAAGTTTTCCCCATGTGCTGGGATTCCACTGTACTGCACAGTCAGGGCCCGGGCCTGGATTCCAGCCCCTAGTCCCTGCTTGGAGTTCACTGGGCATGGCATGGTTAGGCCAGCTGGTACATCTCATGTGTCCTAGGATGGTTTCAGATGCAGGGCATGGTCTTACTGCCTGGGAGCAAATTTCCAAGTTTTAGCCATATGCTGGGATTCTACTGGAGTTTGCACTCAGGGCCCAGGGCTGGAGTTTGGGCTCTGCTCCCTGCTTGGAGTATGCTGGGCCTGGTCCACTTAGACCCACCAGTGCCTCTCATGCATCCTAGGATGATTTCACAGGCAAGGTGTGGTCTTACTGCCTGGGAGTGAAGTTCCAAGTTTTCGCCGTGTGCTGGGATTTCACTGTAGTGTGCAGTCAAGGCCTGGGGCTGGATTCTGGGCTCTGTTCCCTGCTTGGAGAGGCATGCTTCGTCTTAACATCTTGCAACTAGAACATTATAAGACAGCTTAGACATCCTCATGAACCAGCATTAAGTATGAACATTATATTGCATTAGAATCATTACATTCTATCCTTGGCCCCTCAAAGACTAATATATATCCCTTCATGAAAAAGACATTTAGCCCATCTGCAAGAGTTGCCAAAGTCCTAACAGTTTCAGCATTGCTGAAAAGTTTAAGTGTCAAGTCTCCTCCAAGGTGGAAGGCAAACTCTTAGCTGCAAACCCCTGTACAAGTTAAAACTAAGTTAGAAACTTCCAACATGTACTGGCACAAGATAAACATTTTCCTTCCAAAAGTTACAAGCAGGAGGGTACGAAGGATTGGGACAAAAGCAAATCCAAAATTCAGCAGGGCAAGTATTAAACCCTGTAGTTCAATACGCATCATCTGAGGCAATCTGTGAAAGATTGTGACCTTCAAAGTGCTTGTGTGACTCCACCCCTGTGGCACTTCTGGTGGTTATCTATACCATGGCTTCTGTTTTGGGCTAGCTTTGCTGTCTCCTTGCAGGTTTCCTCAGACAATTCGTGCTCCTGGCTTTTGCAAACTTCCAGGTTCTCCATTGCACCTTTGGCTTCACATTCACAGCTTCACACACTACTCTCTCAGGGGCATGCTGCCTGGGCTCCTAGGCCTTCTGAAATCAGGGTGGAATTCTTTTAATCTCAGAACTACTGCATTCTCCATGCACCTAAAACCAGCACCACATAGATGATGCTGAGGTCTGCCAGCTAGGGTATTACCCAGGTTTTTTTCTCTCTTGGCTGTAGGGGATGAGTGCTTGAATTGCTAAGCACTCTGAACTTGATTGTGAGACATAAATTTCCTATGATGATATTTACAAAGTAAGGATTCTGGGTACCTGATGAATCTTTCAGTTAAACTTCTAGACTTCTCAAGTTGACACACTGTATCAACCATAACAATGTATATATCTGTATCATTTGAAATTCAATAATGATTAACTTCATTATTATAGGTAGGTAAACATTGTATTATTTAGAGCAAATATAAATAAAGAACTTCTGATCAGTGGTTATTAATATATTTGGACTAAAACTTTCCATAAGTACTGGAAAAACAAATGTATTTCCCCTCACTTTCAACACTTAATTTTGTATACAGTTTCAGGGTTTTATAGCCTTGTACTATCAAAAACACATGGTCTATTTTGCTCAACATGGTCAGCAGATAAGATTTCCTTGCACAATGTAGCCTACTCTTGGCTTAGGGAAAGCAGGAAGGAAGACCACTAATGGAAGCAATCTTGCAGCAAGGGAATGCTCCTACCGACATTCATGAAGATGGATGAGAGACCTAGAAGCCTGCACACCTCAGACTATTTCAGAAGTAGAAGACAAATTTTAGGGAGACTTCCACCCAATCACTGTGGCAAGCAAGTTTGGGGGGCTCCATCATCAGCAATCATTTCTCTAGATTTATGTAAAGGTCTAGAAGGGATTTACTGTGTTTTCCTTAACAGGAACAGTGCTCCCCTCTATTGATTGGCATTGGGTTACCTCTGTGGGACACTGGGGAAGAAAAGGAAGGGAATGTGCAAGTTATTCAAGTTATTACCTTGGTTACTAGTCCATGTATGTTTTTAGAATGAAAAATAGACAGGTACCTGAATGCAGGAGACAACAAGCTCTGGTACATGGACAGGAGTAAGGAAGGGAGTGCCTTCCCTTTCTGACTGCACAGGGATGAAGAGATGATCGATCTCTTTGCATTCCTCACACATTTGGCTTCATTTTTCTTAAAGTTCTCTTTGCCCTGAGTTGAATCTCATTGTTTAAGATTCAGTATTAGACCTTATCAAATAACTAAGGATGTTTGTAAACTTTCTTGTGTAGGAAACAATACATACACAACCCCATTTGAACTAACATACTCTCATAAAGTGAGGTCAACTTCTTATATTGAAAATATTTACGTGATAGATTTGTATTCTAAATACATTCCTTTTTAATTCTTAAAAATTGCTTCATTGCTTTTTATCCTACTGTAAAAATGATTGTGTGATGAAGTTTAGTTTTAACCTTGCAATATTACTTGAAGATATAAGGGATTAAGTACAAATTTCATGCTTATTCCCATATTCTGTGACTAATATTCTGGTCATTTTGTAACCCCATTCATTGTCTGCCCCTTTCTCCAAACATTTTGCTGGATTACTGTTGTTGTTGAGGAAATGGAAAACAGAACTGATTATAGGCATTGAGAGTGAACTGAAGAATCTGGGGATCAGGATAGCCCTCAAAAATGTGCTAATGGGGTTGAAAACATAATTCCTTTAGAAAAATTATCCAATGAGACCAGCAATGTAGATGCTGTCTTTTCCTAAAATTATATAATTCCATTAATAAATTGCTTATACATTATGACACAGGCTCCTCCATGTCCAAATTTTCTTTTTTTTAAATTTTATTTAAGGAGAAAACAAAACTGAAAAAAGGGTAGAAAGTACAGAATTTCAAAAAAAATAAACAGTAAGAAATCACTAGCTGATAAATTACATATTGTCTTCTTAGATTCCATTGTTCAGGTTACAGAATTAAAGCATGCAAAGTGGACATTCATTTTATTTTTATTTTTTATTTAAAGAGAAAAAAACAGGAAAAAGGTAGAAATATTACAGAATTTCAAAAAAAGATAAACAGTAAAAAAATCACTAGTTGATAAATTACATATTGTTCTTTTAGAAATAGTCATTGAAGTTACAAAATTAAAGCACACAAAGTGGACACTCAGAGAATGCAAACAGATCTGCTCAACATTCCAACAAGAACCTACAAATATGGTTATCAATCCCACACACCTAAACATACATGCAGCTATATCTTTTATAGCGCTTCCTATTTCCTCTTTTTTTACAAAAACAATTATACATTTTTAAAATTTTATTTAAAGAGAAAAAAACAAAACAGAAAAAAGGGTAGCAACAATACAGAATTCTAAAAGAAAGAAAGAAAAAGGAGAATGAGAAAAAGCCTCACTAAGAAATCAGTAATTTATAAATTACATACTGTCATCCTGGATGTAGTTGCTCAAGGTACAAAGTTAAAAGGTACATAGTAACTATTCAAACAGTCAGACTACAAACAGTTCTGCTCAAAGATCCAACAAAGATTCAGCAACATGGTCAACTATTTTACATATTCAAACATACATACAGTGATATCGCTTAGAGCACTTTCTTTTCCTCTCTTTTTTACAATAGCAATTACACATTTCAATTTTATTACATTTGTAGCTCTTACTTACTTTTTACACTAGAGACACAATATGATATTGATAAATATGATTCTTATTTATTTCACTAATGAGGATAGTCTCAAGTTGTCTCCATTTGCTTATGCAGGCCTCAAGTTCATCTTTTTTATAGCTGAGTAATATTCCACTGTATAAAAATGCCACATCTTTTTCATCCACTCTGCAGTAGATGGGAATCTTGGTTGTTTCCAGGATGTAGCTATCACAAATTGTGCAGCTATGAACATAGGTGCACATATATCACTGTGATATGAACTTTTCAGTTATTTGGGGAAAATACACAGGAGGGGGATAGCTGGATTGCATGGGGCTTCCAATCCTAGTCTTCTGAGAATTCTCCATATGGATTTCCATAGTGGTTGCACCAGTCTACATTCCCACCAACAGTGGAGCAGTGTTCCTTTTTCCCTGCAGCCTCATCAACATTTGTTATCAGTTGATTTCTTGATGGTAGCTATTCTTTCCAGAGTAAGGTGGAATCTCAATGCTGTTTTAACTTGCATTTATTGAATGACCAGTGATGGTGAACATTTCTTCATGTATTTATTTTCCATTTGTATATCTTTCTCTGAGAACTGTGTGTTCATCTCAGATGCCCATTTTTGGAGAGGCTCTTTGAATTTGGGGGGCTTGATGTTTTTCAATTCTTTATATATTCTGGACACAAGTCCTTGGTATGAGGGGTTGCTGGTTAAAGTTCTTTCCCACTCTGTTGGTTTTCTTTTTACTCTGTTGGTGATTTCCTTTGAAGTGCAGAAACGTTTCAATAATGTGAGATCCCATTTGTTGATTCTTTGAAGTGTTTCGCGTGCAGTTTCTTTGGTTCATGAATTCTTTGCCTACCCCTATATCTCCAAGAATTCTACCTACCTTGTCTTCCAGTATATATAGTGTTTCTGTTTTAATATTTAGGTCTTTGATCCATTTAGATTTTAGTTTTTTGCATGGTGATATGGATGGATCTAGTTTCAGTCTTCAGCACCTAGAGAGCCAATTTTTCCAACACCATTTATTAAAGAGACTATCCTTCTTCCAGTGGACATATTTAGCCCCTTTGTCAAATATCAGGTGGCTGAGTGTCTTTGTAGTTGTGCTTGCATCTTCTAATCAATTCCATTGATCCTCAAGTCTATTTCTTTGCTAGTACCAAGCTGATTTTATCACTGTGGTTTATAGTACTGTTTCAAGTCAGGAATTGAGATGCCTCCTGCCTTGCTTTTGTTCCTTAGAATTGCCTTTGCTATTCTAGGTTTCTTCTGTTTCCAAATGAATTTGAGGAGTGTTTTATCAAGATCTGTGAGGTATATCAATGGTATTTTGATTGCGATTGCATTAAATCAATATAACAGTTTTGGGAGCATTGCATTTTTCAAACCGTTGGTTCTTCCTAACCAAGAGCAAGGAATGTCCATCCATTTTCTAATATCCTCTTCAATCTCCTTTTTCAGAGTAGTATGATTTTCAGTATATAGGTCTTTTACATTTTTAGTTAGGTTGATTCCTAAGTATTTCATTTTTTTAGATGTTAATGTAAATGGAGATATTTCCATAATTTCACTCTCAGTGAGTTTTTGTTTTTGTACAGGAATGCTATTGATTTTTGAGCATTGATTTCATATTCAATTACACTTCTGAACTTGTTTCTTAACTCTAGCAGTATTTTAATGGAGTTTTTTGGGTCTTGTATAAAGAGTATCATGTCATCTGCAAATAGTGATAATTTAACTTCTTTCTTTCCAATCTTTACTCCTTTTATTTCTCTCTCCTGTCTGATTGCCCTGGTTAGTGTTTCCAGAACTAGGTTGAAAAGGAGTGGTGATAGTGGACATCCTTGCCTTGTTACTGATTTTAGTGAAAGCTTTCAGTTTTTGTCCATTTAGTATAATGTTGGCTGTCGGTTTGTCATAGGTGGCCTTTATAAGGTTGAGGTAGACACCATGTATTCCAAGTTTCTGAAGGGTTTTTACCATGAACATGTGTTGGACTTTGTCAAAAATTTTTTCTGCATCTATTGAGATGACCATGTGGTTTTTGTCTTTGGCTCTGTTGATGTGGTGTATTAAATTTATTGATTTTCATGTGTTAAACCATCCCTGCATTCCTGGAATGAACCCCACTTGGTCGTGATGTATAATCTTCTTCATGATTTGCTGCATTCTATTTGCCAGTATTTTGTTGAGAATCTTTGAATCAATGTTCATTAGTGAATTGGCCTATAGTTCTCTTTTTTGGTTGGATCTTTCTCTGGTTTGGTATCAGAGTAATACTTGCCTCCAGGAATGATTTAGGGAGGATTGCTTTTTTCTCAATTTCATTGAAGATTTTAAGGAGTACTGGCATCAAATCTTCCCTAAATTTCTTGTAGAATTCAGCTTTGAATCCATCAGGACCTGGGCTTTTTTTGTTGGTAAGTTTTTAATTACATTTTCAATTTCAATAGCTGATAATGGGTTGTTCAAAATAGCTATATCTTCTTGGTTGAGTTTCGGTAGTTTATATGTTTCTAGAAATCTGTCCATTTCCTCTGTGTTTTCCACTCTATGTGAGTAGAGATTTTCAAAGTACGTAGGTATTCATGATCTTTGGAATTTCCATGGGATCTGTAGTAATTTCTCCCTTTTCAGTTCTTATTGCATGAATTTGGGTTTTTTTCTTTCTATTGATAAATTTAGCTAGGGTTTTGTCAATTTTGTTTATTCTCTCAAAAAAAACAGCTTTTTGATTCATTAATTCTTTGTATTGTTTTTTTAGTTTCAAATGCATTGATTTCTGCTCTAATCTTTACAATTTTCTGTCTTCTGTATGCTTTGGGTTTAGCTTGCTCTTCTTTTTGTAGAAGCTTGAGATGGAGCATTAGGTTGCTTATTTGTGCTCCTTCTGTTTTCTTGATATGACAACTTATTGCTATATATTTCCCTCTTAAGACTGCTTTCATTGCATCCCACAGATTACATTATGTTGTTTCTATATTTTCATTGAATTGTAGGTATTGTTTTATTTCTTCTTTAATTTCATCTGTAGTCGACTGGTTGTTCAAAAGGCTTTTATTTAATTTCCATGTATTTATGCAGGTGTTACAAATTCTTTTGCCATTAATTTCCAATTTTGGTGTACTATGGTCAGATATTATGCATGGTATTATTTCAATACCTTTGCATTTACTTAAAATGTTTTATGGTATAATATATGATCTATTTTGGAGAAAGTCACATGTGCAGCTGAGAAGAATGTGTATTCTGATGTGGTTGGGTGAAACACTCTGTAAATATCTACTAAGTCCAATTGCCCATGGGTATGATTGATTTCTTTTATTCCTTTGCTGAATTTTTGTCTGGTTGATCTATCTTTTTGTGACAGTGGGCTGTCAATATCTCCTGTTCTAATTGTGTTCTTGTGTATTTGGTTTTTCATGTCCATTGGTATCTGTCTTATATAGTTGGGTGCTCCTGTATTTGGCACATATATATTTATAATTGTTAGTTCTTCCTTTTGAATTTTTCCTCTAACAACTGTATATTGACCTTCTCTATCTTTGTTAATAATTTTAGGTTTGAAGTTCACATTGTCTGCAAATAGAATAGCTACTTCTGCTTTTTTCTGAGTTCCTGTTGCATGGAATACTGTTTTCCATTCTTTGATGTTTAATCTATGAGTTTCCTTTTGGGTCAGATGTGTTTCTTGTATACAGCATATTGTGGGATCCTGTTTCTTGATCCATTCTGTCAATCTTTTTCTTTTTATAGGTGAATTGAGGCCGTTTATATTTATGGATATCACTGATATGTGCTGACTCGCCTTTGTCATGCTATGTTCCAGTTGTTTCTTTCCACTTTTTCTCTTATTTGCTTATTCTACCTGGTGGTTTCTTTCTGTTGTTGTTTTGGGGATTGTGGTCATTTTTATCGCCATCTAGTATGTCTTTCAGTACTCTTCCTAGGGTTGGTTTGGTGGACATGAATTCCTTCAGTTGTTCCTTGTCATGGAAGTATCTTGTTTCTCCACCAAATTTGAATGAAACTTTTGTTGGGAACATCAGTCTTGGTTGAAGGTTGTTTTCTTTCAGGGCTTGAAATTCCTCACTCCAAGCTCTTCTTGACTTGTGGGTTTGTGCTAAATAGTCTGCCATGATTCTAATGGGTTTTACTTGATAGGTGACTTGTGTCCTTTCTCTGACAGCTTTTCATATTCTGTTTTTATGCTGTATGTCTGAGATCTTAATTATTATGTGTCTGAGTGTGGGTTTATGTTGATTGTGACTGTTTGGTGTTCTATATGCCTCACTTATCTGCATATCAGATTCTTTCCCCATGTTTGGGAAATTTTCTGCTATTACTTCTGTAAATACTTTACATATGTCATTTGCCTGGACTTCTGTAACTTTGCTAATGCCCATTATTATTATATTGTTGCTCTTGGCATCATCAAGAAGCTTTTGGATTGTCATTTCATGCTTCTTTGTTATTTTTAAAAGTTTTATCCTTTCCTGATTATTAAATGTCACCCTGTCCTCAAGATCTGAAATTCTACCCTCAGCTTCCTTTAGGTGGTTTTGCATGCTTTCAATAGAATTTTTTGTTTCTTGGATGTCTCTTTGAGTTTGTTTCATGAATTCTGCTTTTTCTCTATATTGTTCATTTAAATTTTCAATCAGTTTCCCATGCTCATATACTTTTTTCTCTAGTTCTTCTTTTGCTGCATTCAACAACTCCTTTACTAAAGTTGTTATTTCTGTCTTTGCATGGGAGAGTACTTCTAATTTGATTTCCTCTATAGCCTGATGCAGTTTTCTTTTATTTCACTCACTATCTTTTCAGAGATTCCAGGTATGCTACTTTTGGGGTCCTCTCTTTCAATGTCTCCCATACTTGCTTCTGGTGACCTTTATGTTTGAGACTGCATTTTGCTCTTTCGTTTTGTCATTTTCACTCTTCCTGATGTTTTCTATGTGTAGGAGGGAAACACACACACTCTTTTCAGACACACCAAAGTCTTACAGTTAGTTGTTGGTGGTTTTACTACTGGCCCTGTTTATCCCCTGTACATCTCTATTTTAGGGGTATAGTCACCATACTGATACAGTTAATCCACTGTAGTCCAAGGTTCACCACCTGGGAGCAACGTTCCAAATTTTTCCATGCTAACTGGAGCCTGGAGCCTGTTGGTATCTTCTGATGTTCCAGGTGTGAGGGTGGGCCCATCTGAAGCAGTCCAGGGCAGCTTTCAGTCTTGGGCTGGCCTCCTCGATGTTCCTGTTGGCAGGTCATGCCCATGGTGGAGGTTCTGAGCAGACTATGCCTGAGGCGGGCTTCTGCTAAGTTCCTGATAGCAGGGCAGACCCACCGGGGAGGTTCCAGGCAGCTTAACCCTTGATGCAGGCTTCTGCTCGGTTTCATGCTTTTATAGGAATTTTTTTTGTTTGGCTTTGCTAAGTTTTGTTTTTCCTTTAATACAAAAAGTACAGAAATACATGCAGAGATTCATGCATGCATAGCTGTTTACACTTTCACTGTTTGACTATCTACTTTGTATGATTTAATTTTGTAACTTGAGCAACTATTTCTAATAGGACAATATGTACTTCATTAACTAGTGATTTCTTATTGTTTATCTTTTTTTTTTGGAATTCTGTATTACCTCTACCCTTTACATGCCTTTGTTTCTCTTTAAATACATTTTTAAGAAAAGATCACAGCAGACTTCTCAATAGACTCCTTCAAATCAAGAAGAGCTTGAAGTGAAGTATTCCAAGCCCTGAAAGAAAATAACCTCCAGCCCAGATTTATGTACCCTGCAAAACTGTCACTAGAAATTAATGGAGAAACAAGATGCTTCCATGACAAAGAGGAACTGGGGAAATTTGTGACCACCAATCCAACCCTACAGAGAATACTGAAGGACATTCTAGAGAGAGAGAAAAAAATATCAGGATTTTAGGAACAGTGGCACAAAGGCCTCAATGAATGGGGCAGGCAGTAGAATGAAGGATAAAAGTAGACAAAGGAAGAAAAACAGCATAGCAGAAATGAGGCAGAGCAGGTTGGCTACAATCTGTAACATAGATGGCCTTGATATCCTAAAAAAAAAGGGCAGGCAGAGTAGATGATGAGGCAGTGTCCATTGAGATGGTCTGTATAGGAAATATAATCAACCTGAGAGAGAGTTTATGGACTAAAAATCAAATATGAGAAAACAATGCTATATGTGTCAGGGAGCCAGTCATAAGTAGAAGCAACTCAACCACAACCTGCAGATAGTTTGGAAAGACAGGATACTTATGTGCAGTAGAGAACTATTCAGCTATAACAAAGGAAAACCTCGAGGCTTTTGTAGGTTAAGTAATACAACTTGAGATCAAGTTTGGGAGTGAGAAGTTTCAGAACCACTTAGGTAAAAAGCAGGTTGCCTTGGTGGGATGACTGAGGGACTTGGTGGGATGCAAAATGCATAGTACCCTGTGTGAGTGAAAGGGGAGGAATAGCCTTTAAAAAAGCAGAAGATATTGTTAATAATGTACCAGGATTTAAAACCCTCATTACTCACAGCACTTTGCTTAGATGGATTATATTCTGTTCCAGTTTGTCTACTTGTACTAGAATTGAGGGCACAGACAGATATCCTGAAAAAAGCAAGATATAGTATGGTAATCATCCTTAATTTCCCATTAACTTAACCTGAAGCTCTGTGTAACTAACACTGTTTTACCATGACTGATCTTAATCAAATCTGGTTTGTTAGATTGCTGTTTTGTATTGATTTTATTCAAAGCTGTTATGATTGATAGCATCAAGTCTGAGAATACAGGCAACTGCACTTAGGATGACAAGATTCACTAGAATATCCACAATGGTTTGATTATTACCTGCCTTTGAAGTTTCATGCTGTGCACAATGTTTTATTTTTACTATTATTTTCATGTACTGCTATATTCAATTGTACAGCTATATTCAATTATGCCTGATGATATAGACAATTCTATTGAATACAATAAGAGACAACACAGTAATCATCATAGATCACCTTGTACTGTGGTTTTATATGACTTTCTGGTTTTATATTTTTATAGGAATTTTTTTGTTTTGTCTTGCTATGTTTTGTTTTTCCCTCTAATAGAGAAAGGATAGAAATACATGTAAAGACTCATGCATGCATAGCTGTTTACAGTCTCACTGCTTGAATATCTACTTTGTATGCTTTAATTTTGTAACTTGAACAACTATTTCTAAGAGGACAATATGTAACTTGTCAACTAGTGATTTCTTACTGTTTATCTTTTTTTTGAAATTCTGTATTGTTTCTACTCTTTTCATGTTTTTTTTCTCTTTAAATATATCTCCTTAAAATTAAAAAATGTGTTTTTATACAAAGGAATACTACTCAGTTATTAAAAAGGATGATCTTGAGGCCTTTATTGGTAAATGGAGGCAACTTGAGAATATCCCCATTAGTAAAATAAACAAGACTTACACTAGTAAATATCACATTGTCTCTCTACTGTAAAAAATAATTAGAACATAAGAACAGACAGAATAATGGTATCCAAATGTATAATAGATATAAAAATATAATAGTATAAAACTATAATAGATATTGTAAAAGAGAAAGGGAAGGAAATTGCCCTAAATGATATAATGGTATGTATAGTGTGTAAAATAGATGACCATATTACTGAACTTTTGTTAGATCATTGAACAGAAGAGTTTGTACTATCCATGTTTGTCTAGCCACTTTCTATAGTTTGATTTTGTAACTTTAACAACTATCATTAAGTTGACAATATGTAATGTATCAACTAGCAATTTTATGATGTTAATTTTTTTGAACTCTGTATTCTACTTTTCTTCTTGTTTCTCCTATTTTGTCTTTTTCTAAATTTTCTTTTCTTTCTTTCTTAAAATAAAATTAAAAGAAGGTAGACTGGTACAACTATGGAAATTAGTGTGGAGAGTCCTTAAAAAACTAGGAGTAGAGGTCCTATTTGAACTGGCTATTCCCTTTCTGGATATTTTCCCAGAAGAATTAAAACATTATACCACAGTGATATATGTGAACCCATATTCCTAGCAGCACAATTGGTAATAGCAAAATCTTGGAAACTACCCAGGTGCCCATCAGCTGAGTAATGAATGAAAAAGATGTGGTTCTTTTTTAATGCAATGAAGTACTACTCATCCGTAAAGAAGGATAAACTTGAGACTCTTGTAGGTAAATGGTTACAACTTGAGACCAATACTCCTCAGCAACTTAATCAGACCAATATGTATGAACATTGTATTGTTTCATTAGTGTGAAAAACTACACAAGTAAATACAATGAAAATGTACAATAGATAGTGTGAATTGGGAAGAAATAATTTAAAAGAAAAGACAAACCATCACTGGGGAAAGCAGAAAAGAAAGGTAAAAGGAAAAGATATATGCATACACAAGATAATTAAGATAGTGATACAGCTATGTTCTCTTATTTCCTTGAAAAGAAAACTTTGTGCTAATATTGCTTGGACAAGATATCATGCCTAAATCTCATATGCTGAACAATATCCACAAAGAAAATACATAATATATCAACTGTTGTAACCATCCAACTAACCTGTTTTGAAACTAGTTTTCATTGTTTTGTTTATCTTTTCTTTTTCTTTCTTTCCTTAAAATATATAAATTAATTAATAAAAATGATATTTGAAAAACAACAAATCAGCCCCAAAACAAATCTAAGGAGGGAAATTATAAATATGAAAGTGAAAATCAATGTAATTGAGATTTTAAATTATCAATAAAAATTCAGTGAATCAAAAAGCTTCTTCTTGGAAAAAAAAACTCAGATGCTGGAATCTGACAACATGGAGAAAGCCAGACAAAAGGAGAGGAATTCTCACAACCCAGGAAGAAACTGAGAAAATAGAAAAAAAAGAAAGAAGAAGCGGGATGGAGGGCTGGAGCTGAGCAAGATCAAGTGGCTATACCAGCATGTCTTAGAGTCAGGCGAATCATGAATGAGCTGAGATCACAGCCCTGCCTAGAGCAGAGGTTAGTGAGCTTGAGACCCTCAGCTGAAGGAGGCGCTGTGGCAGGGAGTGGAAACAGCGGTTTGAGATGTGCAAACTTTGGTAAATGACAGGAACTGGATTC
Source organism: Hydrochoerus hydrochaeris (assembly GCA_004027455.1). Lineage (NCBI taxonomy): Eukaryota > Metazoa > Chordata > Mammalia > Rodentia > Hydrochaeridae > Hydrochoerus > Hydrochoerus hydrochaeris. The sequence continues at coordinate 207,244 of PVLA01003048.1, forward strand.
CCCAGAGCAAGAGGACTGGCTAGATGACATTCTGGAGTTAGGCAGGGCCAGCTTGAATCAAAATCTGAGGCTGCATCAGTCGAAGGCACCTGGTCCAAAGTAGATTGGTAAGATCTGCTTGGGTTGGGCCAGGCCTCTGGTTGAAACCCAATAGCCGGGTCAAGGCTGTTCTGAGCCAGCGGCATCCCCAGGGGAACACACAAAAATGTTGAAGCATCCACTGGTTGACTGATGTAGGGAGTGGGGCTGGGTCAGAGCATGCAGATCAGCAGAAGACTAGGGGTGTGGGACTTCCCTAGACAGTGCACTGAAGAAAAAAACTGTAGGCAGTGAGAGGGGCCTGGAGATTTCCACCAGCCATCCATTTGAAGAGGTCCAGAAACATGACAAGACAGAGAAACAGCAAAAGGTCTCCAACCACCAAACCAGGAAAAGTGAGTCCAGTAGAGGTAAATAAATGCAGAGGCAGTTGAGGGCAGCAAACCAGTAATATCAGAGACAGCCTCATCAGAAATAAAGAAATACTTCTGTTACCTCATCAACAAATTTAAATCTGAAATTCTACCTCAGGTGAAGCAAGATATAAGAAGATTAATAAAAGAAATCCTAGGTAATCCTCAAGTAGACACAAATGAAAGAATGGAGGAACCTAGAGAAAGGAGAGAAGCCTTTGATGAAGAATATAAACAAAACTAGAATACATGAAACAGATCGAAAGAGAATATTAGGAAATTAAAAACTCCATTGAAAGCTGGCAAAACCTTTTAACAGAAACTAAAGACAAACTTTCAAAGCTTGAAGATAGAGTTGCCAAATATGATCACAAAAGGAAGGATCTCTTAAAAATAACAATGAACCAGAAAGCAATGATACAAAGGCTAGAAGATGACTAGAGGATTTATAACCTAAGAATAAAATATGTGAATGAAGATGCAGCTACAAATGAAATAAAAAGTCTATTCACAGAAATAATTCAGGAAAACTTCCCAAACATAGCTAACAGAAGTGAAGTTCAGATAAATGAGGCATACAGAACTCCAC
>PVLA01003048.1:208384-232427 GCA_004027455.1 Hydrochoerus hydrochaeris
ATCTACACCCAGACATATAATAATCAGGATCCCAGAAATCCATCACAAGAACAGAATATTAAAAGTGGTCAGAGAAAAGAAACAGATTACCTATAAAGGAAAACTCATCAAAATCACAGCAGACTTCTCAATGCAAACCATCAAATCAAGAAGAGCTTGGAGTGAAATATTCCAAGCCCTGAAAGAAAATAACCTCCAAACCAGATTGATGCACCCTGCAAAACTGTCTCTCAAAATTAATGGAGAGACAAGATATTTCCATGACAAAGAGGAACTGGGGAAGTTCGTGACCACCAATTCAACCCTGCTAAAAATATTGAAGGACAGTCTAGAGAGAGAGAAGAAAATTACCAGGATTCCTGGAACAATGGCAGAAAGGCCTCAAAGAAAGGGGCAGACAGTGGAATGAAGGAGAAAAGTAAACAAACAACAAAATGACAGAAAAATAGCATAGCAGAGATAAGACAGAGAAGATTGGTTACATCACTGTTTTATCTTGACTGATTTTGTTTGAATCTGGTATGCTTGAGAGTATCAAGTCTGAGAGTAGGGGCAACTACACTGAAGATGACAAGATTCAATATGATACCCATTCTGGTTTGATTATTAACTGCCTTTGAAGTCCTATAATGTCTCCAATGTTTAGATTTTATTAATAGTGTAATGCAATGCTAAGATTAATTATACTATGTTTGATGATATAGACAATTTTATTGAAAACAACAAGAGAATCATAGTAACTACTATAGATCACCTAGTATTGTGGTTTTGTATATCCTTTTCATTTCGTGTTTCTCTAGGAATTTGTATTGTTGACTTGTTTTGATTTGTTTCTCCCTCTAATACAGAAAGGCTAGGTATACATGCAGAGATGATACATGTGTAGAACTTCTAAGTAGTTTAAGAGAATGGATTGTAGTTATTGTAAAGAAAAAAAAGAGAAGAAAAGAAAGTATTCTAAAGGTATAACTGTATGTATGTTTGAGTATGTGGGATTGATGACCATGTTGCTAAGTTTTTGTTGGATGAATAAACAAAACTGATTGCAGTCTCACTATTTGTATGCCCACTTCGTAGGCTTTACTTTTGTAACTTGAACAACTACTCTAAGAGGAAAATATGTAATTATCAACTAGTGATTTCTCACTGTTTACTATTTTTGTTTTTTTTTGTTTTGCTTTGTTCTTGAAATTTTGTGTTATTTCTACCCTCTTTCTGTTTCAATTTTTTTCTTTAAATAAAAAAACTTGTTCTTTCAGAGAATAAATAAAATAGATAAGGCCATAGTCAGACTTACAAAGAAGACTTACATCAATGCAATTAGAAATGAAAAAAGCAAAATCAAAACCAACACTGTTGAAATCCAGAGGATAATAACTACTTTGAAAAATTATTTTTCCAACAAATCACAAATTTTGAAGAAATGAACAGATTCCTAGACACAAATAAACTACCAAAAATTAATCCAAGAAGACATAAATATGCTTAATAACCCAATAACAAGCAATGAATTTGTTACTGTAATAAAAGAGCCACAACTCAAAACAGCCCAGGACCTCATGGATTTATAGTTGAATTCCACAAAGCTTTGATGAATGGTATATCATCAATACTCCTCAAAATCTGCAGAGAAATTGAAAGGGATGGAGTGCTCCCAAAATTATTTATGGACTCCAGTATCATCCTGATTCTAAAACTGGATAAATACCCAACTAAAAATGAAATCTATAGGCCAATCTCCTTAATGAATATAAATGAACAAATCTTCAACAAAATATTAGGAAACAGAATGCACCACATTACCAAAAAGATCATATATCATGGTCAAGTAAGTTTCATTCCAGAAATATAAGGATGGTTCAACATATATAAGTCTATAAATTTAATACATCACATAAACAGGAGCAAGATCAAAAGCAATATGATCATATAAATAGATGCATAAAATGCTTTTGAAAAAATCCAACAGTCCTTCATAATAAAAAAAATCCTAAGGAAAATAGGTATAGAATGAACATAAAAGAATATGATAAAAAACTATTTATGACAAAGCAATAGCAAGCATCAAACTAAATGAAGAAAAACTGAAAGTACTCTCCCTAAAATCAGTAACAAGGATGTCCACTATAGCCTCTTCTATTCAACATTATACTTGAAAACAATAGCCATGCAAGGGAAAGAAATAAAAGGGATACAAATAGGAAAGGAATAGCTCATATTATCATTATTTGCAGATGCCATGATACTCTACATAGAAGATCCAAAGAATTCAACCCCAAAACTCTCAGAATTAATGACCAATTTCAGTGAGCTAGCAAGATACAAGGTCAACACACAAAATATATTAGCTTTTGTGTACATCAATAATGAATTTGATGCAAAGGAAATTATGAAAACAATATCATTCACAGTAACTTCAAGGAAAATGAAATATGTAGGAATTAACCTAATCAAGAAAGCAGAAAACCTCTACAAAGAAAACTACAATAATCTGATAAAGAGAGATTTAAGAGGACATTAGGAATTGGAAAGATGTCCCCTGCTCCAGATAGGCAGAAAAAATATTGTCAAAATGGTCATAGTCCCAAAACTTTTATACAGATCCAATCTGTATAAAAATATCCCCAGTCAAAATATCAACACCATACTTTATAGAACCAGAGAAAATAATCCTAAAGTTTATATGGAACCAGAAGAGACTCAATATCCCAGTATCAGAAACAAAACAACTAAGCAAAAAACCAACAAAGAAATATAGTTGAACAAATCGCTCAAGCAATTGAACTTAATGCCTATACAGAGTGTTCCACCAAACAACTGAATACACATTTTTTTGTCTCTGTATGGTATTTTTTTGAAAACAGACCCCCATACCTGTTAGCAAAATATACCAAAGAATCGAGATTTTACCTTGCATGTTATCAGAGCACAGTGCCATGAAACTAGAAACTAATAGTAAAAGAAATAACAGAAATTATGCAAACATATGGAAATTAAACAACACAGTCTTGAATAATCAATTGGTCACAGAAAATTAAGAAAAAATGACATTTGAATTAAATGATGTTACAAGTGTACATACCATATTTTCTATGCTGGGCATTCATGTTTTGTATCTCTTTGTATAGCACCATTAGCTGTTTTTTAGTGTCTTCTCTAGACTTGCTGATCATTTATTCTATATGATCATTATGTGTTTAGTTATATCTTCTTTAAATTCAGTAAACACCTTGTAGAACTTTTTTTACTTCCACTGGTATGCTTTTATATCTATATGCTGTGTAGCTTATGATTTCCTTCATATCATGTCCACTTTTACTTATTTTGGCAGAGTTGGCAATTTTTGAAGGCATTATGTTGTTTTGCCTTTTCATGTTTCTAGAGGTGTTTTTTTCTGTGCTGTGATTTGCAAATTCTTTGGCCCAATTCCCTGTTCTTCAGTAAAGAACTACAGTACTATTACAGCCCAGGCAATCCAGGTATTGGCATAGAGACAAAACCAATTGCCAGGCACTAATATGTTACCTTGTTTATGGTAATAAATTCAGTAATAACAGTGGAATCAAATGTCAGCTAAATATTGAGGAACCCTAAGATCCACTCATGAACAACCCTTAACCAAAAACAATGTTGACTCTGGTTTGGTGAAGACAATTAGACCCCTCTTATATTTACCTCTATCAATTCAGATCAGTGATTTATACTACATGTGAGCAGCAGTGACAGAGCTCAAGTATAATGCCCTCTGACAATTACTCCCACTAACTCTGCCCTCCTGTAATATAGGCCCTGAGATCTTCCTGATCTGAGTCCAGAACTCACAATGGATCCCAAGGATCTCTAGTTCTCATCCTCTCCAACCCTATCTCTCAAGGTTGTCTGTCATCCAGTTTCTGCGAAAGTGTATTACTTCAATCCTGAAGCAGTACTCTGGGTATTGGTCTCTTCTTTAATCGGGTTGGTCTGTTGGTTGTCAATACTATTGCTCTGTGCTATGGAGAACTCAGGGACTGGGGACAGTACACTCAATTCCTGACTCCTCCAGGTTCATGTATAGGTCTCTGGTGGTGGATGTCTGTGCCAGAAGCTATCTTTAACAATGCATTAATAACAATACTGAAAGAAACAATTAATGAAAAAAAATTCTCAGTTGGAAAATATGATTTTCAAATTTAAAAATTCAAATGAAAGAGGAAAGTCACTGTTGAAAAGTGAATAAACAACAAGAAGGAACAAGTAAACTTGTAAACAATTAATGAAAATTATAAAGAAAAATATTTAAAAGTTGAAGCACTAACCCAAAGGGCCCAATAAACTGATGAATTTCTACAATAAGAAAGAGAAATAACAAGTAAAGAAATGATAAAGGAAACTTTCCTTAATCTAAATGAATGATGTGGCTGAAGAGTGAAAGGGTAGCCCAAATTCTAGACAGGATTAGTGAAAAATACCTACTACTATTTTTATAAAATTAATATATTCAACACTAGAGATATTATAGAAGGGCAGATTTAAAAGGGAAATAAAATTATTATTTTCCCTCTTGGAGGCAAAGAAATAATAGACAAACATCTACATAATACCAAGAGAAAAAATAGTAACCAACAAATTGTGTGCCCAGTCAAATTACTCTTTACAAATCAAGGTGAAATTCGGTTATATATTTAAATACAAAAGGATTCAGAAAGATTACAATCTATATCTAGATTATAGATAACATTTATTAAGCACTTACTGCTTGTGAAGTATTTCTCTAAGCACTTAAATATCTTACATAACTCTCAACAACTTTATGAGATTGATGCTATTCTTACTCTCATGTTACACAGTGGTTAATAATTCACAAAAAAATACATGTTTTAAGTAAATAGCTTTTAAGTCAGCCACTATCACTCCAAGATCACAAATTCAATCATTATATACTAAGTGGTACTTAGGCTTGTGTAAATGCTTCTAAAGGTTTCCTATTTTCAGAGTCTGCGAACAGTGGAAAAAATAGGATGCCTCAGTGGGACGTATGATTATCTCAATTGGATTTACCAGCAGAGAAATACTGTTTAGCTTATAGCTTCTACACTAATGGGTTAAAATCTGCAGAAAAACAAAATAGGTTTTCAAAATACATGATAACTGCATAAGAATAGAAATTTGAAAACCTGGGAATGATGACCACATGCCTGTAATCCCAGCATTTGGGAGACTGAGGCAGGAGGACTGCTGTGAGTTCAAGGCCAGGTTGGGATACATAAGCAAGTCCAAAGACAACTTGAACAACATAGCGGACCCTGTCCCCCCAAAAATTAGAAATTTGAATAAACTAAAAATTAATAAAATGGGGTAATAGACTCAACAAAAGATGCTAAGTGGTAAATAAAATAGCAAATAAAACCAGAAAGAATAAAATCAATATATTAACTATTACACTCAGTATGAAGGTACAGACCATGATATTGAGTTAAAACTAAAACTATATTTTGTTTATAACAAATCCACCTGCAATATAACAAACAAAGGTTAAAACAAACCATTTGACAAGGTACTATCAGCCATAGGTAAGAAAAAAGAAAACATTATTGAAAATATTCATAAAATCCAAGTGGCATTTAAACATAAGCAAGAGAAGAAATGCTTTAAAAATATAGTTTAAATTATATGTACAAATTATAAGAGGCACAATTTTAAAAGAATCTATAATTGTTCTAATCTTGTGTGTACCAAACAATATTGTAACTAAGCAAATAAAGCTAAAACAATCAAAATTATAAAACTTTAATATGACTGTATCAGAATTGGGCCAATTCTAACTGGAGGTTATCATGGTAAACAGAATTAGATGCAGAAAGATAGTGCATTTTTTCTCATAGGCAAGAACTACAAAATAGAAAGACCTAAACACATTAGGGAGGAAGGTGGGAGGTGACAAATGGGAGGTAAAAGAAGGTAATAGGGAGAGTGACTATGATTAAAACATGACGTATATGCATGTATGTATGTAAGTATGCATGTATAATGTCATGGGAAAAACATTGATTTTCACAATTGCTGTAATTAAATAATTACAATTTTTTAAAAACAAAGGTTTAAAAATTGACTAATCCTATAGATGAAAAAACAATCGCACATTTAAATAATCAAACAAAACTTTTAATTCCGAATGTTTAAGTTTTTATTCACAAAAACTGTACAGCACTAGGCATGGTGGCAAATGACTGTAATCCCAGCACTCAGGAGGCTAAGGCTGAGGCAGGAGGATTTCTGCGAGTTCAAAGCCAGCCTGAACTGCATAGCCAAATGCTGTCTCAAAAAGACCAAACAAACAAACAAAGATTGTGCATCATTTTTCTTGCCTATGGAATGTTTTTGTTTGTTTGTGAGGCAAGATGTCAGTATGTAGTTCATACTGACATTAAATTCACTATGTATTTCCTAGGTTGGCCTCAAACTTACGCAGATCTTCCTGCCTCAGCCTTCTGAGTGCTGTTATTATATGCCTGTCCACTGGGACAATATGCCTGCTGTCAATGAAACTCAAAAAATGAGCATATCCTTGACAATATAAAAATTAATACATTCTAAAAGGGAATGAATTTATAACCATATCCTCATACATTAACAAAATAAAATTAGAAATAAATAATAAAAGATGACTAGAAAAAGGAACTATCTAATCATATAGCAGTAGTTATGAAAGCAACCACAGTATTTTTGGAGATTGAAGCTACTGCAATAAGATAAAAAAAAAGTTAACATAAAAGAAAGACAAAAATAATTTCTATGTACAATAGATATGATAAATTCTAAAATACAAGGAACTATTTAAAAGTAGAAAGTCAATAAAAAATTTTAAAAGATGGTAGAACTTTAGATAAATACAAAAAAAATAGCAAGGTTTCAGAGATTATCACATGGTAGTGCCCATGCGGCAACATTATTCTCTTATTTTTTTACTTCAAGGGACATAAATTACTGGTGAATAAGGTAGCAAACTAATAAGTGCAATAATTTAATGCATTGCAACCATAGCTCAATGAATTGTCTCAGTTTTAATGCCCCCTTGATTTTATTTGTTATACCAATTTCTCCATCTGCACTCATATATTTTTATAAATTTAATCTGTATCTCACTTTTTATGAAATACTTTACCATATAAATGTCCCCCACAATGTCTTAATTCATAGTGTTCAAGTCTTTCCGATGTGACAATTCATTCTTTGCCTCAAAAAACAAGTTTCTTCTCTTTGGTTCCAAGGAACGTTTGATAATATATACTAACTATCCCACTTGAAAGACTAGATCAGCCAACAGAATTTCAAATCCCCAAAATACATTGATTAGATTATTTGTTGTCATATGTCGCAGGACCCCATTAAGTTTTTTTTTAATGAAGTATCACACTCAATTTGTTCACTTGTTGACTACGTTTTACAAATTATGGCATTTTCATAGGCTGGAGTGCATTTTATTTGTCTTTTTGGTGTTTCAAATGTATTCATAATAGAGGCATGGCATGATTAAATAAAAGTCATAACCCAATAAATATTAATTCCATGTTTTATAAAACAAATTCTGTGAAATGAAACCTCACCAGCAGTGCTCAGTGCATTATACCTCAAAGATAACATCAAAGATAACAAACAGAGCAATAATATTTCTATTTATAAAGAATAACATTTAGTAAGTAACGTAAAACTAATAGTGTTCTAAAAGTTCTGTCAAAATATGAATAAGATGACACACATATTCAAAGCTTGGGGGAAGCAAAAAGAAAAGAAACCTTTACTTCATATTACACCCAAAAGTAGAGATCAGAAGGATTAAAAAGAAGCACACACACACACACACACATACACACACCCCTATTTTGAAAAGCTTGAAGAAAAAAATTTCAATTATTTACAAATGTTAATTTTAAATGCTTACCTATGCTTAAAAAACTTAAAAATAGTAAAACAGTGGCAAAATGTTATGACTAACTTACAAGGTGAATAATTTACAAAATAAGACATCATAAACAAATTTAAGTGATAACATAGGCATAGAAAGATATACATGATGTACTTTAAGTGCAAAAGACTGTAAAACAGAACACAATGAGTTCATTTTCTGTTACAATGTATGAATAATAGAGGATAACTATTGGGAAGTAGTGAAAATTTCTTCAAATGGGAAGGAGAATGAGGGAAAGCAGGGGGGAGAGAACGAAGCAAATAAACAGGTTTTTTAAATAGAGAATGGAAGGGAAAAATGGAAATAAAGTTTTTTAAATGGGGAAGGGAAGAAGAGTTGAAAGAAGGGGAAGGGAATGGGAAAAAAGAGAAGTTAAGATAGATTATGTACTGGTACAATTTTCTTATGATGAATGTGATCAATATGTATGACACATACTAATAAAAGAAGTTTGTATAATATCTATTTGTGTTAGTGTATAAATAGATGACAACAGATTGGTAATAACAGGCAACATTTTAAAGATGGCAGGCAGAGGACAACTTTTATAGTTTACTTTAGAAGTTTATCTGTCTTGACCTTTAATAAGCATGTGCTACTTCCAGAGTTTTGTAATGGTTTAGATCTGAAATGTCACCCAAAAGCCCCAAGTATCCAGATGTGAAGCTTTTAAAAAATGACCAGATCATGAGAGCACTATAGCTGAACTGCTGTGGGGCCAGATTGCAGGTGGGTCACCAGGGGGCTGACATACAGGGTCATATCACCCTCCTTGGTACTTCACATCTCTCTCTGCTTCCTGGCTGCCATGGGATGAATAGCTACCACTGGCCCAGGCCCTTCTCATGACAGAAGCTAAGATGTGCTAAGTGCTTGCCTAGCATGTGGCAAGCCCTGGGTTTTATCAGCACAAACAGAAAATAGAGAAGAAGAGAAGAATGGGGGAAGAGGGAGAAATGCAGCTTTTCTAGACTGATTATATTTCTGTCCTTACTGAAGATATCACCTAAAGTAATCAGTTATATTTTGTTGAAAAGTCATATCCAGATGGATAACTTATTCCTTGTGTTTGCTTTCTCTGTTTCCCTGCCTATTCCCTTTTCTTGTCACTCATTTCTGTGTAATGCGTAGTCCAGCAATCTCACCTGATAAGCCTCTGCCCCAGGTTAAGTTTTCTAGTCTGGAACTAAGAAGCCACCTGAATTGTTAATTCTATTTTTTAATAAAATAAGACCTGTAGTATGGTTGTTTAGTGTACCACACTTCAAAAATAGCAAGCAGAAATATGGTTTCTATTTATAGAGATGATTTCACAAATAATGGAAAATTAACAGAATATAAGTAGTACCTCCTCAAAGTACACTATCTTTCTTAGAAGACAGAGTAGGTGTCTACTTTGTAATACACATGACTATATATAACAGAATTTTTTGGGGGGGATACCATGAATCAAACTAAGGACCTTATGCTTGCCAGGCAGGTGCTAAACAGCTGAGCTATATCTCCAGCCCCAGAAATTTTTAAAATGAAAATACTATAATGTTTATAAAACAATAAAAAAGAATATGACTATATAGAGGTTACTTAGCAAAACCAAAACTCTAGAAACCAGAGAGAAAGTAAGTAAGATTTGATCATCTGCACCAATCATTTATAAAGAAAAAAACATGAACAAAGCTAAAGTAATTAAATACACATCAGGTTCTCCTTTGATGGCACCACCTCTATGTATGCTAGTTTAAGTTCCCTGAACACTAAATTAATGATGATAATTTGCTTTCTGGTCTAGATTGACCATAGAGAGAAAATGTTCTGAGCTGCAAACACTCAAAATTTGGCCTGCTTCATGATTGCAATCTTACAGTAACAAATTTTCATTCCAGTTTTTATTGCAAAAGAAAATATCATTCCATTTGATAATGTAGTATATCCTTTCTAGACTGATATAGTATATAGTATATCAGTCTAGAAAAGCTGCATAAATGAAGAGGCTCTAGGCCCAAATAAAGTCACTTGTATTTCACCAGCTTTTTCAATTTCTAAGATGTTAGTGGTCAACAGAGCCAGCAAGTGACACTTAGCCCACTACCAGTGGAGAATCAAGTTACATTTGCATGAACCTGTGAGGATAAGATTACTCGCCATAGGACTTCCTTCCCCTTCCTCACCTTCTTCCTCTTGTCATACTCCTCTTGAATTACACACATTGTGCAAGCCCCTAACACAAGGCATGAGGGAGCTCCAGGGAGAAGGTGAAGCATGGACATATGCTATTCTGAAAAGTAAATCTTCCTTATCCTCCTTATACCGCACTCTCAGGACAGGAATCCCGCAATGGTACTGAGACAGCTCTGGGTTAAAGACAAGGAAGAGCAACACCTTAAATCAGAGAAAACATGCAGGTAAGGATGTGATACAAAATTATTGTAAAATGAATGAATTAGAGCCAGGTGTGGTGACACACATTTATAGTCCCAGCACTCATGAGGCTGAGGCAAGAGAATTGAGGGTTTGAGGCCAGCTCAGGGTACATAGTGAACTCAAGGCCAGCCTAGACAACACAGGAGACCCTTGCTCAAAACAAAACAAAATATATATCTATTAGGTCACATTAGAAATAGTTATAATCACTACTTTAAAAGTCATTTTCCATAAAACTTAGCAAAACCAGAGAGGCATAAACATAAAATAAGCCCAAATCACATCAATTTACCAAACCCACTTAGAATCTGTTTTCAAACAAAGAAGGTAAAATATGAATTGGAAAAAAATGCTTCCTGAGACTTAAGTATTCTGCTTTGGGTGACAATTTTTAACAAACTGAAATCCATCATTGTAAAATTGCCTTTAGCCAGGAGTCGTAGCGCATACCTGTAAGCCCAGCACTCAGGAGGCTGGGACAAGAGGATCACCATGATTTCGAGGCCAGCCTATGCTACATAGTGAGTTCAAGGTCAGTCTGAACTACATAGGGAGACCCTGTCCTAAAAAAACAACAAAACAACAACACTTTTAAACACATTTGGACTGAAACAGACCCTAAAACTGTTAGATGGCAATAAAACCAAAATAGCAGAATATTCTGAGTTTTTAGTGTCTTCTCTAATAGGAGGATACTACCTCTTCCCAGTTCCCGTGAACTGTCACAATCACAGCCCACAATCCTAGAATTTGGTCCTTCCCAAAATGATCGAGAGTGACAACCTCCTGTGTGGAAATACTGGGACATTTGGGTATGACTTGGCCATGTTCCACATTAGTCTCACCCAGGACTTTCCTAAGGAGCAATTTAGTCTGGATACTATAAGGTGTTAGATATGAAAAGTACATGCAGGGCACACAGGGTAGCAACATGCTAACACTAAGTCTCCACTCTCTGCTCAAGTCAATAGGGGTTCCAAATCATTCTTGGCATCCTGTCACACCTAGGTTCACTTGATGACCACAGTAATGACAATTACTATTCTGTATCAAATGCTCACTGGCACATAGTGCCCTGGAAATTAAATGGTCATGCCATCCCAAAAGAGATGGATGTACAGAGCAACTATCACCAGCTGTCTTCCAGAAGGAGAAAATAGAGACAGAAGTGTGAGAGAAAGAGAAGAAAAATGGGGAAGAAAAAAGGAACTGGTGGATCCCAGCCAGGCCTATACTTACCACATTATGACTTTCTATTACTAGAAGAAACCTCCTTTTCAGGACAAGTATAAAACTCATTCTGTACCTTAAGTACAAGAAATATCTTCATTCTGCTTTCCCTTATCCTACTCTTAAAAGTGGTATCTAATGAGTGTCCATATATATATATATATATATATATATATATATATATATACATATATATATAACCTAGTAGAATGACATATTGAACAACTGTAAGCCAGTCAGTCTCTGATCCTTTTATGTTCTGTAGACATTACAGTACATATATGGAGACATATGAAAACCTGGGGTTAAAACTAGATCATAACCAAACAGAAGATTTTATGCTTTCCTAGTCTCATATATAAAGCAAGACATATCTATACAATTAGCTCCCCTCAAGCAACTTGTTTCCTTGCTTCTATTATTAGATGAGAGAAGACTTTGCTGTTTTAAGAAATTATTTTAGCAGTTGCATTACAGGAATGGTAGAACTCTTCACAGTAATCACTCAATAAATGTTAATTTTATTGTTATTATAGTGTCATTTATTAAATGACACTGAGCCACGGTACAATGCTCCAACAAGCAAAGGTCAATCAAAAAACTATTAACTCTAAATTCTAAACACTTAAGTGCTCTCATTTTTAACCATTATGTGCTAAAATATTGTATGTACTTTGTATATGCTCTCACCTAATCCTCCTAAGCTACAACTTCACTACTTCAAACCATCTCATTTTGATCTATTTTTTCACACAGTGCCATTTTGAATCAGTCACCTGCTTCATTCCTAATATTTCATTTTCAAAAATTTCCTAAAAATGAACATTCAATGCAGATAAATAAGTACCCAGATGAATAAAAAATAATCAAGTAGAGTTCACAAATTATCCTTCTACCCAAAGATAACTATTGTTACAGTGTATGTAACTCCAGAGCTTTTAATGTATTTATAAACATGATTTCCTATCCCCCCAAAATGGAAGTATATTACAAATACTGTTGTATCGAACTTACCTTTTTCCCTTAATGTATGAGGAATACACTTTCCTAGCATAATAGATTTCTATTAGCATATATATCATATCTTACTGTGTGAACATTTCTTAATTTATTTAAATAATCCAGTATGATAGACACTTTAGTTGTTTCCAATTTTTGGTACCATAGTGCTGAGGCAAATAGTTCTGTACATACAAACTTTAACCAATTACTCAATTACTCTCTTAGGACACAAGGTTTACATATAAGGCCTTATGATATATATGACCAAATGGCTACCATCAGGGTTTCAATGGGTCCATTTCTCCACAGTCTAATTAATAATATGCAACAGGAGAGAAAGCAGGACTTTTCTAGTCAAAAATATTTAATGTATCTGAATGTTCAATGAGACAGTATTCAAATATCTTTCCACAACTGGCTTCACTCAGCTTCCCAAATTTATTTGCTCCTATTCCATATGCTCTTCACTCTATACAGACTGTTCTGTCATAGGAAGAAGTATCACACATCAACAGCTTTCTCATACCATTTCCCCTTCTCAGAGACTGCCCTAACTATCTTACTCCACTCTGGGCTCACTTTCAATGGCTGTTTCCTCTGTGAAGCTTTAGCTAACTTTCCTATTCTACAGAGACCTTTGCTTCCACTGTGCTCTGAGAGCACACATCTGAAAATGAGTGTATGCTCCAGATATTGTTGATTATCTTTTGGTTTTGTATGTTCCTTATCTCTCCAACTAGATTATAAACCAAAGGACAAGGATGATTTCTTTCTTCTCTCTTTTTTTCTTTCCAACATCAACACACAACTTTATTGATGATACACAAATTAAATCAATGCAAATGACAGAGTTTACTTAGGACTAATTAGTTCACTGTCACTTATGCAGAGGAATAGTAAGAATATTTCAATCTAAGCAGCAAGATAAAAAGCAAAAAACATGTTTTCAAAACAAGTAATGATGTTCATCCAGCTTAGACCTGAAAAACAACCTGGTTAAATATCAGCATTGATAATACAATATGACTTTTATTACTCGAAAGTGGCAGCTAAAAGGATTCCTCCATCATATAAACAAGGTTGAGAAAAGGAATAGTTCACAATACATATTGCTTCTAAACTACAAAGTCAAGAAATTATTCCTGGATCTTTGGGAACATATGCTCAGACAGTTTGGACATGAATTTTCCAACTTTTACTTTTACCAAAAAATCATGGTGACTTTCTATTGCCAGAACCTTATCAGCATACATTTGAAATTCTTTTAAAAAGAAAAAGAGTGAACCTTCACCAAATTGATTCTGAGTAGGTTCATTTTCTTCCCATCTAAAATTGTCATTTAGATTTTCAAAAACAATCAGAAGTTTAAGAATAACCTCTTTGTTCTCCTTCTTATTAAAGAGGGAACCTAGTGAAGATGGTACTTGGGCCCTAAGCAGCTCTCTAGTCATAGCTGGATTTTCAGCCAAATTCAAAAGGAGTTTCAAAACCTGAAGTTTAGTTTCTTCATTTCCAGCTGAAAATAAGCGGAAAAAGTCTGAAATGGAATTAGCAAGCATGTGCTGATACTCATTAGTAACAGTCATATTTGTAAGCAATCTTAGTCCAGCCAGCTGCACAGATGAGTTCAAGCGAGAAGTGATTGTGTCATCACACACTTGATTCATGTATATCTTAAGCCTACGCTGATTTTCAGCATTCACACTCAGGTTATTTAGCACAATTAAAGCCTTTTCCTTAACAATGGGATCCCGAGTATTGAGAATCTTTGCAACAATTGGGAGACCACCCAGATCACGAATAATATCTCGGTTAAATGCATAAGCAGCATTGTTACCCAGAGCAATTAAAGCTGCTTCAAGAATATAAGGCTTTTCAGACATCTCAACCAAACAAAGAACTTTTTGTAGTTCTTGAGGGGACAAAATAGTATCATCTGAATTAGGAGAAGCCCGTTTCTGGACAGCCCGACGTGCCCTGGTAGCCCTGGCCCTTGCTCTGGCTCTAGCTCTGGTTCCTGCCTCAGTTCCAATCCGGGCCCAAGGTGGGTACCATACTATACTCTTGCTATCGTTACTGTCATCATCATCATCAGACCAGTCATTATACCTGGCCCCAGTACAGTCCACAGCATCATCCACATCCCCAGATCCACCCTCAGCCATTTTCTCCTTGTTCTGTTTTCTACCCCTAGTCAGTCTATAAATGCAGTAGCAGGCACCAGCACCAATCACTAGGCCTGCAGTCACCCAACCTACTTTCCTAGCGTAGCCCATGCAATCGTCCCTGACAAGAGCAGGGACCAAGAAACACAGTAGTCACTCAGGATGGGGGAAGAGTGCTGTTGGCCTGGGTGCAGGACTATAGAAGTTGATCTTCAGTCACTTCCCGGTCACAACAGCTGATTCTGGAGGTGGATCTAGAAGTGGAGGAAGGAAATATGGTTTGAATTTCTCTTCTCTTTGTTTTGCCCTATGCAGAGTTCCACAGAGGGACAGGAAAATAGTAATTAAATTCTGGGTAAGATACAAATTGTTGATAAAATATCCCCCTCATTTCACTCTCTCCCTACTTCCCATCCCACCTCTACCCTAAGAATAAAGATAATGGAGTCTACGGATTCTGCAGGAGACTCAATCATCACAATCTCTGATGTCTCTAGGGAGTAGCACCTTTGCACTAACCTCCTTAAGACAGGCACTTTGTCCCTTCTTCTCTTCCCTGGAGATGTGCCACGCCCAACAGTCTTGCGGATCTGCAGAAAGATCAGAGTCAGTGAGAAACAAAGTCTTGATGGATTGTGCATTTGTTGCTTTCCTGAATCCAAGCTGTCAGATTTTTTTTAGCAACACTATGCCATCTAAAATGTGTACATGTCCTAGTGTGAAATGGAGGGATGCAAGGAAAATAAAGTAGGAGCCCCTGTGTCTATCCAAACCGCAGCTGATTTCCAGTCCCTCCCACATTCCAGACAGCCCTAATGCCCACACTGACCTCCAAAGATCCTGGGAAACTTTCTCCCTCGCTTCAGGCAGTGCCACCTGCCACAGAAGGCCTGCAGGATGACAGATAAAAAACATGGGGGACTAAGTGCTGTTGAGAGGAGGATTATGAACAAAGTATCTGATAGGCTTCCCTGCTGTCATTTCCCCCCTCCTCCCTCCTGAGCGCGCGCGCGTGCCCTGCTGTCATCCCCCACCTCCTGAGCGCGCACACACACTCGCGCGCGCGAGAAAGAGACACACACAGGCATACACACATATGCATACGTATACACACACACACACACATACACACACATTGAACGCTATTTGGCCACAGTCCGAGGAGTGTAAGAAACAGACTGAGACCTGAACTAGATTACCTTCTCTAGTTTTCTCCCGCCTCCACACTCTCCTCTCCTAGTGTCCACACATGATCTTACCCTCAAATCAACCTTCACCGATAGGAGTTAATTTCCTTCCTCTTCTCTTGCCTGGAGTTGTGCTGCAACCTGCAGAAAGACTGGCCACCCAGGAGAGGGTTGGACTCCCCCCAACCCCCCGCCCTGCCAGCTACGCAGCTACGGTTGAAAAGAGAAAAAACAGGCGATACACTCCTGAGTGCTAGGTGGACGAACCAGTCCCCGGAGAACGAAACTCTTTCCTAATTTAGAGGCCTTTTGTCAAAGGTTTCCCATCCCTGTTACCCTCTGGAGTTCTGTTGACACATCGCATAGCACCCCACCATCCCCGCCCCCTTGTCTAGCCTTTCCCCGCCAGGAGTGTACTAGCAGACTGGGAGACAACAGCCAGGCCATATTTCCCTTTCCAGATACAGGGCCTTAGTTCCCAGAAGATTTCCAATTCTGTATTTCTGGACTGCTCCCCAAACATCTCCCTGCTCACCGTTTCACAGCTTTGAAAGGGGCTGCGGGTGGGACAAACGTCTTGGAAAGCGGGCAGCGAGTGGGAGAGTCAACAGAGGCGCCTCAGGACCCGCGACGGTCTCCGCCCTACACCCTCCGCCACCCCCACTTTGTGGAATCTCCCAGGCACTGACCTGCAGGGATCCGGGCCAATTTCCTTCTCTTCCTTCTTCCTTCTGCGACAAGCCCACCTACCCTCCGGGCAATTGGGAGCTGGTACTCGGATGGGAACAACGACCAGGACAAGAAGGACTTCTGCACACGTCAGCTTTTGGTCACGTGAGATCTACGTCATCCACCAACTCGGGTCCCTAGTTTCCCCTCCCACTAGCAGTGCGGCAGAAGAGGGCCCGCCCCGCCCTACTCCTTTCTCTTCCCCAAACCGGGCCTTGTTATTCATTCTTCATGGTTAATCCCATCTCCTTGTAGTTGTGTTTCTCCTCCTCTGATTACCAGAAACGGATAGTATCTTCCCCTGGGGCTACTGGAAACCTACAGTTTCCACTTGCACTTTTTTGAAAAATTGACTTTTCTTTTCCTAGACCCCTGGGATATCAGCCTCTCCCTATACCACTCCTCCTCCAATTATTAATGTCTACTGTTTCCTCTGAAATCCAGTCCCAGATCTGAAATGAACAAGAGGTCAGAAAGGAAAACATAAAGTGAACCTGTTATCACTTTAATATTTTTGTCACTTTTGTCCTACCTTCCTCCACACCTAGCCTGCATTTTTTTAATGAGGAAAAATACCATAAATCCATTTTCATTTGGGGGGGAGAGAGTGAAAGTGGGAGAGCATGTTGGATTATAGCTTCTAAAAGTCCCACATTTCTCACTTACTGGAGAGTATTGGCTACTTCACTCAAAGGAATCTTAATGTCATTTAGGGCCTAACATGTAACAAACCCTGGAAGAGCTCATCAGTGTATCTGAGAATATGCAAATCTTCAGGCTAGGTTGGTCTTCTGAATATGAGAGAGGGGCAGATTCTCGCCTATGTGAATTAGCAAGAAGCAGGAAATCAACCTTCAGGAGCCAGTAACAAAAGATTGAATAGAATCACATCTGTAGGGTTGATATCTGTAAAATAAAAATGCATGTAAACTGACCAAGTGAGTGATATACCAAAAAAATTATGAAACACATGAGTACAAATCCTGAATAGATGTAAATGACATAGGTATTAAAAGAACGCAGAACAACACAAAGTTGCCTGAACTTGGTATCTAGCAATTAGTGTGAAATCATTCCACTGATTTAATGAGCTCAGTAATTCACTCGAAGCATCTTTTAATATAGGAAAGGAATAATTATCATTATTTCAGTTGGCCAATTCCAGTTTCAGTTATTTAAAATCAAAGAACATTAACTAATATACAGTTCAAAAACAAATAACAAAACAAAAAAAAATCCTATAGCTCTCCCGAACATGGAATCTTTTTATTAGTTATTTCCTAGTAGTTTGGATGTAAGGTTGTTATCTGAATACAAATTTTTAAATCCACAGATAATATGGAAGTAAATTCAGAGACCTGGGTGTTTGGGAAGAGACAAACCACAAGAAAATTCATATGGATTTAACTGCTGGGAGGCAGTACTGAAACATAATTGAAATTTAGCAAACAGAAACTAATCAACTTTTGATTCTGTATTTAGAAGAGTTGAGAAAGTGTTGGTAGTTGCCATTCAAGCTCTGTCTGAAGGAAAGGAAGATATAGACTAAGATGAATAGAATATTTTAGCTTTCCTCTGCAGAATCACCTCATCATATGTGAGAGTTATTGAAGCTTCCACAGGTAAAGGCCACTTTTCAAGGTGAATGAATGCTCTTGCTCTGATTATAGGTTCACCAAGCAACTTTCTGAGGTTATAGTTTGCTAAATAGTAGCTTGCCTATAGGAAGAAAATGAGCAGGAAAGAATGACCAAAACCTCTAATACTCCTAACAGTTGTATTTCTCAGGTAACTTGTTCTGATATTGAAATAAAAATCTGTTGAAACTTAACATTTCTTGTGATCTAACAGAGAAAGAATGTACACACACATGGGTCTGAGCATTCTGTTCTAGACTTACACGTCCTTATAATATCGTAAGGATATCTGCTCTTTTTGTATAGAAAAAAATCAGGGCTAGAAGGGAGGGGGAAAGGGAAGGTAGGTAAAAAAAATTAAAATATGGTATGTGCATATACAAAATCTCCACAATGAATGTAATCATTACATATTACAAACATATGTGAATAAAAAGCATTTTTTAAAATCAAGGTTAGATAATTCAATGCTGTAGAAAAAACTCTGAACAGTAGATACAACTTTGTGGTATTCTACTGGGGAAGCCAGGTGGTTTTTGACTCAAAGGGCAACCTTATGTATTGCCTTTTCACATCTTTTTCTAATTTTCTGTTAATATGGAAAATAGAACTAAGGTGTGCTGTAGCACATATGCCCCCAGCATGTCAGTCACAGCTAGACAAAGTTAATAGTTTAAAAGGCTTCTACAGATTAACAATATCTGAATCCATTTACATATTTCTGGGAAAAGAAAGGTAGCACATTTTATATTTTCTATACCTGTGTTTCTTTAGCAAAAGGGTGGATACTCCCCAAACCATACCAAACAAAGTTTCTCTTACGAAAATATGAATCTTGATCGGAGAGATAAACATTTGACAGTCAGTAGACTTATGGCATCCTAAAAGAGATTCTTTCAGTTTCTCCTAAACAGCTGACCATGATCTTCAGCATTCCCTCCTCTTAATCAGATGTGGTTCTGTTGCTTGCAACCTGAAAGCCTTACAAAAACAAATAATCCAATCCAACAAGTAACTTAACTTTTCAAGATAACAACCTTCTGTAATTTATTTTTGTCATTTCACAATTCCATTAGTGTTACTATTCACTATTTTCAGGTACTTTGTAAGTCATAAATCACATGTGCCCACAAATTGATTTAAACCAAAGGCTCCATTTAGCAGTTTCTTTGCAGTCTTTGCAGGTTCAAGAACTTTTAACAGGCTTGTCTGAGGATTTATTTAAGCATTTTCCTCTTTCAGATGATATGTCAGTCATATGACATATCTTTAAATACATATTTGTTGGTGAATATAAAATGTAGAGCAAAGTAGTTTTTAAATGTTAGTCTCCGAGTTCCTTCATGAGAATCGGGGATCAGAGTGATAAAGAGGTAAAAGAACTAAAAAGGTTATCACGACTAACAAATTTAGGAAGAAGAGATTCAAACCAGGAGGTCTGATAGATTGAGAGAATTATGGTACTGAATTACAAACTACATAATTGCAGGATATATGAAAGGGGGAAATATTTTACGCTGGCAAGGAGAGGCAGGAATATTTTGTCTTGAAGTCTTGGCTAAATTTTGCAATATTAGTCCATATTGTGTAAGACACCAAAGCCTTTGTCTTTGTTAAGCTCTACATATTCTTTAATACTAATATATATGTTCAAACAAAAAAAGTCAGTTATATAAACAACTGCTGCCAAAAATTGAATGATTAACAGTTGAACGTAAGTATTCCATTATTAAGGAATCAGAAATACAATGCATTTGTCTGAGAGGAGTATGTAAAGTGTCATGAAAAGAACAGTAAAAGGGAATAATAGGAAAAACAATGAGGAAGAGATTTAGAAAGATGGAGTATGTTGGTGCATGATTTTGGACTAGAAAAGTTTGGGAAAACTTGAAAGTTGCAACACATTCTTCAATTTAATATTTGCCAGCAAGACATTAAGGGCTCTCTGGCTCCCCTCCATGAGGGCCTCTTCTACAGGGGCCCCTGGCAGAGCCTCCAGTCTGCCTAGGTGTCATATTTCAACATTCTAAGAAAGAGGCTGCCTGAACAGTCTATATTTAGAGTATGACTCCCAAGCCAGGACAAGTGGGTGTCTGGGGACTAACCTCTGCATACTTATCCCTGAGTTCTGGGAAAATGATTCTGAGGGACTTGACTGCTTGAGATCCTATACTTCCTCCTCCCTCTTGTGAGGGGAAAATGGTAAGAACATCCAAGGCTGTTGCAGCAATTCACAGTCATCCACAGACCCTCACTGCCACTACCACTGGAGAATGTGAACACTGGTCATTGCTATGGTAACAGATAACACAGGAATGGCAGATATTGAAGAGATCTTACCAATGCCATGATGAATGAAAGATTCCGTCTATTAACAGGGAATTCTCTTAATTTCTAGACGATTTACAGATTTTATCATGAAACTTGAGAATAGATTTTAAAATAAAGTGCTTAATTGAAAGGCAGATTAGTATGTGAAGTTAGAATTTTAAAGTTCCTCTGAAGTTGTAAGATTCATCTGAAGATAGGATGTACAAAAAAATCCTTCCTTTGAAGACAAAAGGAAAGCCATCCAGCAGCCTTCCAAAAAATCTCAGTTGCATAACAGTAAACACTATGAGTTCAGCCAGGAAGAAGAAAGGGATAGTGGTTTTTTATTCATCTAAAATGGTCAGCATTAAAACACTGACCTCATGCAAATTAGTTTATCCATCAATTTGTAAATCACACTAAGAATTCATTGATTTTGCTTGTAAAGATAGTTTTTAAACTTTAATATGCTCTTTTAAAGCTGTTATTTAGAGAAAAATATTTTCAATGTGGTACATATTAAATTTGCCAACCCAATGAAGCATTCCTATTAATTGGAAAACCTTGCTTATGATTTATTTTTAAAATAAGACTGACAATTCCTTTTTTCTCCAAGTGAAAATAGCTTTATTGCATTTTATGATTGCAAAATAGTGTATGTAACTTGAATCTGTAAAAATGTTGAGAAGAAACAGAACCTTAATGGTTCAAAAATATTAGTAAAAGTCTCACTACTACCCAGGCTTCCTTTTCTGGTCTTCCTCCTCAAATTTGGTGCACAGACTGAAAATGGAAAATGCGTAGAAATTAAAGAATAAAATGTAGGAGTTTCAAAGCCAAGGAAAGGTTGAGACAATTCTCTAAGAAGTGTAAGGTAGACCCAGGAAAAGATGCTAGTCCTTCCTCTAATTACAGAAAGTCAAATTCAACACTAGAGAGATATGGTCACTTCTGCTTTCTGGTGTTCCTACAGAGGAAAAGACTAACTGGGCGCAGTGAAAGTGCGGGAGTAGAGGGCAGGAGGGTGCCTGCCGCACTGCTTTGGGGAGTGAAAATTGCGGGGCGGGGGGAGCAGATATGACCGGTGACGCGGGTGTCACGTGATCAAGTCTCCTGGAGTAGAAGTCGTGCTAGTCGCCTCTGTCTGGGCAGCAGCCCCCTATTACTCTGCAGGCACACGAAGAAGAAGAAAACTAGATTGGATCACACAGGTTGGTGCGAGGGAGAGTTGGCGTTGCTTTAAAAGAAGTGAGGGTGGGAAAGAGCAAGTGCGCCGCGGGTTCAAGTTCAGGCAGACTGGGAGCTGTAGTCTTATCTCTACGACTTTTTAAAGGCCTTTCCCCATCGCTACTTCCACCCTCATCCCCCCTCCACTCCCTTCATTTTACTGGAAAGGAGTCGCGTGCTTCGGGGGTCGGGGCGGTTAGTAGAGTGAATGGTAGATACAGAGAATCCAAGTAAAGAAAGATTACACAACCTAGGCACATTGTCCTGGGTGCTGGCCAGTCCACAAAGCACTCCCTCCCCTCAGTCTCCTCTCTGTTGCAGATCTGTAGATTGCGGCGTAGATCTTGACGAGAGAAGGAGCAAACTGCTTTGGCTGGAACTGTGGAGGGCCGTGTGAAGGTGGAATTAGTCCGGAAGCTTGGGCATGGGTGGCAGAGAGGGGAGCTGGGAGCGGTGCTGGCCGAGTTTGAGTCGCCCTCTCCAGGCCTCTTCTTACTCCACACCCCCTCCCATTTCAATGCAGGGAAAGGGGTGTGGCAGCCTTCGCTGGAAAATGGCGGACGTAGAGGGGAGGGGAAGCCCTGTTTAGAAAAATACAGAAGATGTGGGGAATACTATAAACTCGAAGGCGTAAAATTCGGAAAAGGTTACTTGGGGACATATGTGCTCAGTGAGGAGCCAGCCACTACACATTCAGTTTTCCATTGCCACCTACCTCTCTATTTCTTCTTTTGCCAGACTATCTCCAATGCAGAGGGAACAGTGACAGCAGAAACAAGGGAAGAAAGAATCCACCTGACTTTGTTAAAGGTTGGTTGGAGAAACCGTATGTGAATTTTGGAGGGTAGAGATACTTGTACTGAAGGAAAAAACTACTTGAGGTGTAGATCTGCCACAAGCCTCATTATCATGTACAGCACAACTCTACTTCTTGCCCTTCCCTGAGGGTCATGGAAGATAAATAGATCCTCAGAGTAGATTGTGGAGGAAAAAAAGAACAAGAAAACAGTTTCCTAATAATCCAGATTTTTTCAACCAGCACTCAAACTGCAATTTGTCTGGTCATGCACAAACCCTTAGCATAATCAAATGACCCTAACACTTTTTCTCACCCACAGATTCATACATAGAATTACAGAAAAGTAGTAAAGGCAGAAGACTACTACCCTGCACAACTCATTCTGACAATAAGAGACTTCTTCAATCAGGTGGAGCAAGGCACTTTCCCAACTTGCCCCAAGACTGGCACAGACTTGATCATGGGCCGGGCCCGGGAATTGGGTTGGATGGCAGCAGGACTGATGATAGGGGCTGGTGCCTGCTACTGTGTTTACAAACTGACCCTAGTAAAGGATGATGATGACAACTCTGAGGAGGAAGAAGACCAATGGGGAAATGACCAGGAACAGAATGAGGAAGAGCCCAAGATGTGGTTTGATTTCACAACTATGGCTCCACCTTGGTATGAGGACAGGGATTGGATAGAACCTGGGGCTCCAGATGGCAGTGAGGACAGGCCCTCAGGGGGAGGAAAGGCAAACAGAGCACACCCAATTAAACAGCGGCCATTTCCCTATGACCATAAAAACACATGGAGTCCTCAAAGCTTTAAAAACATCAGTTGTGTTGTTGAGCTCTCCAAGTGTCCTCGCATTGCAGAGAAATTGCTTGCTGAGCCCAAGGATGCTGATTCTTCACTTGGCTGCAATGTCAGCAGACATTTAGCTGGCCTATCAATCATCAGAAACACCTCCACTCCTCACCCCACTGTTGGAAAGAAGGCTTTGTGTGCCCCTGATAACCTGAATGGCAGTATTGAAAATCAGGGCCAGATTAAGATGTACGCTGATGAGGTGTGTTGGGAGACTGCGTCACCTTGCAGAAACTCATTTCTGCAGCAGGCCGGATTAAACTTGTTAATAAGCATGACAGTTATTAATAACATGCTTGCCAAGTCCTTTTCAGACTTGTAGTTTCCTTTGATATCCAAGGAACTGGATGCACTATGGTTCAGGTTCTGCAACTGCTGATGGGTTTTTCTGAAAAGCCAGTCTTGGCAGGGGAGTTTCTGGATGCCCAAGTGCTACTCCCATTCATGATAAACAGAAGTGGAAGTAGAGGGATTCTCCTGGAAGCGCTCACCCCTCAAGTGGCCATGTGGAGCAGAATGGGACTGAATCGCCCCAA